>CABEEJ010001249.1:156721-169735 GCA_901482245.1 Timema douglasi | reverse complement strand
CCTACCATTACACATTAGCGTAAGTGCGTACAGCCCGAACGGGTAGTAAGACGCGGTGCTAATAATAATAATAATAATAATAATAGCAGTATAATATTGTGTCCATTTATAATATATAGCTATTTTCTTGGTTTGAAAAATTTAAAACCGTTAAAAACATTCTTCAATCCAATTATGTACTTGTGTCAGTTTAGTAATATTATATTGTCTCTTTCCTCGTCTTCCATTGGCTATATTTGTAAGTTACGCTAACAACGAATGCGGCAGTTAACAGAACAAACACATCATGATTTAATTTATTCGCCGTAGAGGACCAAACCAGCGTCCCGCAGACAGAAACTCGATCTTTTTAATAGTCGGACTGACTACATTTAGGCTAATCCATCCATCGTATCAAAAGGTTAAATTAATCGCACTCTTATATTATATTTATCCGTAAGCAAGACTCCAAGTAGTCCTACAAGATACGAAACAATATGTTTATATGTCAAGGAGTAATAATAATTGATAGTAAGGATTTCATTTTTTATTCCCTTCGCCTTAATTTATATACGTTTTAGTTTTTATTCTATGACTACGACATGTTTCGGTGATTTTTGGAATAAAAATAAAAAAACAAGAAAATATAACCTTACTATCAAATAGATGAATGTTAATTATTCTATAATGATTTTTCTTAGCACCGCGTCTTAACCATCCAGTCGAATAACACTCTTTATGTAATAATCGTGCTGATGTATTAGGATGAGGAAGTGAATCAGTACTTGAGTAAAGTAAGAAAACCACCTTTAGCGCATCCGACCGGGATCGAACCACGATCTCCCCGTCATTGGGTGTTTTCACTCATTTATTGCGAGAGTAGCAATAAATAGCACCTTATATCATGCAGGTAACTAAACAGGTAATTACTAGTGAATATTGATTTAACCCGGTCATTGGGAAATAGACTTCCGATGACGGAGAGATCAAGGTTCGAATCTCATTCAGGTGTACAGAAGTAGTGATGGGTCGTTCGTGAGCGAGTCATGCAAATTGAACGACTCTTGAAGGAGAGCTGTGAACGAATGACTCTCGCTTCGCGAGCGAGTGATTCGCGCCACCATTACTATCGACTTTTTCGCTCTCGTACATCCGCTCTGGCAAGAGTCAGGAGTGATTGTCATTCACGACTCTTCTGTCGTTCTCTGTTCGCTACTAAGAAAAAATCAACTATAAATGCTTACTATCGTTACTAGATAGCAGCACCGCCTACAATATTATAATAACAATTTTTCTTAACATCACTTAGACATAATTCTGTGAATTAGACACTAAAGGTTATATGCTAAGGTTAATTATTATAAGTAATATGATTAAGTAATAGAATTAAAGAATCAAACACAACAGGATTCGGATAAATTACACATAAAACTTAATTCGTTCATAAGTTGAAAGGAAAGAGACAGATTTGCACGCTTGAAACGGGAATTGTGAGAACTAGTTAGCGCTCGCTCATCAAGTTTAGGATTTGGAAGGGGTGAAGGGATTGGGAGCGAGCCAGCAATGTGGTGAAAGATATGACTCATATGAACGACTCTTTTGAGTGAGCGAGCTAGCTCGCATCAACGAGCTGGTTCGAGCCATCACTACGTAATTGATAAGTAAATTTATATTTAACTGATGATAAGATGTGAATCGAAAATACTAAATTAAATAATATTGATTAATTCAACAGGGCAGCACCAACATTAGGACACTCCCCCTACACAAAAATTCCTAAAATTTAGGCCTAGGACGATATATAGCACCGAAAAAATACTTACGTTCAGGTATTTAACAATCGTCATAGGAGCTTTAAAAATTAGTTTAAGAAAATATAGGTATATTTTAAATTTTAAATAAATTTAAATGGAGTTATATAAAGTTTGTATCATCCTCTTTAATGTATACTGTATAATAATACAAAACATACCATTTTACTTTTAAATATTCACGATTTAAGACAAATTAAACAGAGTCTTGAGAGAAAACAGCAGGACGCTATCTGTTGACATCTTTATGAACTTGGTGGAATACGTTAAACAGCGATCAGTCGCTTCGTGAGTAAAATAATAACTATATTGTGGTGGTGTTTTTTACTGTTTTATCTTTGGCACGAACCTAGGGGAAACGGGTTCAACCCCAACCACCATTTTCCTTGAAATTCCTGTTATTCATTCAATTGCATATTATTGGAATTTAAAAATTATGTGTGTAAAAAAAAAAATTTTTTTTTTACAAGTTGCAAAATAAATATTTTGTAAAGCAAAGCAGGAAACAATCAAAATGTAATATTCTATGTGCTCATACATAAAGTTAAATGAAATTTAGTAATCTATTAAGAAATCAATTTTTATTTCAATGCAGTGGCTACTTAGTGACTTAATTATCTAATCAAATTGGATTGGGTTAAATTTAAGAAAATGATTCAGCATAACCTGGATGGAGGTTGGAAAACGTCATAAGCCAGGGGAGGGGGGAGAAGCCCAGTTAACCTGGTTGAGATTTGAACCACGGTCTTTCAATGGGTAATCTACAAACAGGTCAAGCAAGTACTATCACAACCTAAACAATAATTCAGAAAAATGCTGAGCCATTTATGAAGAATATGTACCTAGGTGTTTAGTTTCCATATTGAACTATTAAAAAAACTTTTCAAAAAAAAAGGGGGGAGGGGATTAAAGTAATGGAAATAAACTAAATAAATCACTTTCTAGCTTCTGTGGAAAACTTCAATGATGTTTGTCAAATCATTTTGTTATTTTAAAGAAAATATAATATATACCAACTTCAGTGGTTGTATGGTCTTAGGCATCATTATCACAATAGAATAAGACTGCCAATGATGAGGAGATCAAGGTTTGAATCCCGGTCGGGTGTATAGAGGATGGTTTATCACACTCCCTTCAAATAAAAGTGGCTACACTTCCTCTAAATTCAACCTTTTTTTTAATTCCTAGCTCATTAGCGTAATATATACACGAATATAACCCACACAGGTATCAAGACGCGGTGATACAATAGAACGCTGACCATCTGAATTAATTTGTGACAACGGTGGCTTGGACGGTAGGACGTACGATTTATTAAAAAGACGTTCCTATTTATAATAATAATAATAATAATAATAATAATAATAATAATAATAACCAACTACCTTTTAAAACAGACGAAATATGAATCAAAGTTATTCTAAATTAAAATGTAATTAATATCCGAGGCGGTGTGATCTGACTCTGTGAGCTGGGGGGTGTAGTTGAGGGCAGTGGTACATATTATTTGCGATGATTCAGTCAGTTGACAGATAATTGAGGTTGCAGCAAGGCAAGAGAGAGCCTGGAATTTGTTTTATCACTGCTTCTTACTACCCATTTGGGTTATAAACATATCTACTAATTACACTAGTTTTTTTTTAGGAATTAGAAAGGTTGGATTTAGAGTATGGGTACATATTCTTCATAAATGTCTCGGCATTTTCTGAATTATTGTTTAGGTTGTGATAGTACTTGTTTGACCTGTTTGTAGATTACCCATTGAAAGACTGTGGTTCAAATCTCCATCAGATTAACTGGGCTTTATTAATTTTAATTCCCCCCCGCCCCCATGACGTTTTACAACCTCCATCCAGGTTATGGTGAATCATTTTCTTAAATTTAACCTCATCATCCACATTAGCATGAAGGAAAGAGTGGAAAACCATTTTGGAAAAAACCACCGTCAGTAAGAGCCGACCGTGATTCCAACACCGATTTCCTTGTCATCAACAGTCCATTCTCAACCAGGTGACCTGGCGGTCTAGGGGTAAGGTGTCAGACTTCTGTGCTGGCGGCCGGGGTTCAATCCTCGGTCCCGGCACAGATTTATCTGATTACCAAACCCTTCCTTCACCTCTGACAGGACATCTTGTGAATGTGGGGAATGTCAGGCCTCCACCGTGGTTCGGATTCCACGTTAAACTGTAGGTCCTACGTTTCATCTCACAATCACCCTACCATTACACATTAGCATAAGTGCGTATAACCCGAACGAGTAGTAAGACGCGGTGCTACTAATAATAATAATAATAATAATAACAATAACAGTCCATTCTGTTGAGATAGTGACACCCTGGACCATTTGACCAGCAAAGTGGGTCTGGACACTTAATGAACCAAGATACACCATCACGTGTCACCAGTAGCCAACATGTTCCATGGTAACCTTGTGGCAGTCCTTGGTTCACAAGCTAATTGTAGTATTTCCATTTCATGAAAAAATTTGAGATTTCACGATACCTGTTTTTCTTGATTCTGATTCCTAAGTTTAACCTCAATTCTTTTATTATCAATTATATTATTAATAAAATAACCAGGAAATGCAATAGTAAGTAGAGCTCTTTTTTTAACTACAAATAAATCTTCACCATATCAAAGATTTATAAATTATTTAAAAAAAGGTACAAACAATTGTGAAAAACACAAGTCTTATAAATTCACCAAATGGGGTCGTTAATTGAATCAAAATATATATCAAATAACAGCAAATAAACTAATATTAGAGATACTCTATTGCTACTCATTCTGAATTTTGCTATTTTGCTTGAGTGCTAAGTATCAAACTATCGAGAATCATATTATTAAGATCAATTCTTTCGATGCCACTATGAAATGAGAATATTGAGGTATCAATGAATCGAGTTTGACATCGATATAAAAAGTACCACGATATATTTACATCCACGCTGGTGGTTTTAGTAATATATTTCCATCTTGAGCACCAAATGATTTAGTCGACGTAAGGTGTACCATTATCTGCACGCAGTGGTTAGTTTTAAATACTTTGATTGCAACAAGTGTGTGATGGGGGGAGGGCTCTACAGATCTGAAAGGGGAGAGCCACCTAAAAAGTCACACACCAGTGGAAAATAGTGGTATTTTATTTAATATTACCATCTTCAGGTACAATACAAAAAAAAAAAGTCAGGGGAAAACCAAACATTTCAAAAGGAATTAAATAAGACCATTATTCTATACGAAATTACGTGATAGTCCCATGAATATGACAGCCGAATCCCTACAAGCAGGGTTGCCAATCTTTTATTAACACAAAATTCCTTGCGTCCCTCAGGTTTTGAAGAAGCAATTCCCATTTTTCCAGACACTTTGGAGAGGAGTAAAGATAAATAAAATTTAATTAAAAAAAAAATTACCAGTGTGAAGTCATGCCATTGGTGTTTAGAACAATATTATTTGAGTTTGAAGAGGACGTTTCTAAAGTTGTTATGCAATACCAAGGTTTTAACGGTAAAAAAGGGTGAGGGGGAGATAAGATAAGTATACAAATCAGTGTGCTACTTTTTCAGTTAACTGTTGTATTTTTTGTTGCATGCAAGAGACTTCCATTTTAAATTTGCAATGTCCCAGCGTCCGGTATTTTTTAAGTTTTGTTAGTAAATTCCTTGTATTACTGCTGTTTCCTATGTGAGTAGTATCCGTGCTGTACGATCATTTGATCATCGAAACTATGCAATTTGATAAAAGTATTCCAAACACCAATACACTCCTGTCGAGATATCCGTTGATACCAGTGATAAGAAACGTACGACTTACAAACTTGATATGATTTAATCAGAAATGCAAATATTTGGCCTCATAAGACGCTCAGTGGTGACTGACGTGATCAAAAATATTCAAGATTTAAGAATATTTTACAAAATTCAGAAGTAAAACACTCAGCCGCATGAAGACAATTGTGGAGTTGACTTGAATAGGAAAGTAGTACCTCCCGTCTAGAAAATTGAGATTAACAGCTGGAGGGCCCTTGTGCTGACCCCATGACACCTTCTATCACATAAGTTAGCACTATATTCACCAACGGATGGTGGTCAATATGGCTTGATTACAGGCTGACGCCGGGGAGTTACTTTAATACAATTGACTTTAGTGCATAATTTTGGGGACGCTTTAGGTAAAAAAAAGTAGAGTATCGCCTTTGGATTAATTCATTAAGAGAGTAGAGCCCCTATAGTTTTGAGTCGAATGGGGCCGAGCACATCCCAAATAATTTAAAACTTGAGTTAAAAAAAAAAGAAAGTAAAAATGACATACTACTAACATTATTTCATAAATATCAATGTATATATTTTTGAAAGGTCTTTTTTCTTTCCAGAACCCTACTGTATAGTAGTGTTGAGGTAGGAAAAAAGTCCTTTGAGATGATATTTCGAAAGAAAATCAGTCTATATTTAAATATTATTAGAATTTGAAAAATAGTTGTCAAGTATATTGTCTGTATTTTTACTTGCGATTGTTGTTTTGCCGCATAGTCTTGTATTAATGACCCCCTGAAAAAGAACGTATACCTACCTACAACTAATGAGACTCTATGGTATCTGTGTCGGGCGATTACATACAAACATTGTTTTCGTTGCCGTTTTTGTTCCCTCTATCAACTGTAAGATAAAAAAAGGACTCACCATCGAAGAGCACATCTTGATAGTGAATGTCCGCCTTGTCTCGTAGTACGGCTTCCTGCTCCTCCCACTTCTGCCTCATCATCTCCCGCTTCATATCCGACGACACCATCTCCAAAGTCTCTCCCTGAACCTCGTCTCTAGTCGTGACTTCCGAGAGGACGGCTCTCAGCTCTTCCGTGTCCTTTCCGTAGCCAAGAGAGTTTGCGAGCTTTGCGTCCTTCTCCTTCAAGAAGGGGAGGTCCCGTCGAAGGGCCTTGCGCGTCCGACCGAGAACGTCTGTGTACTCCACCCTGTGCAGAAATATAATTAATTGGAGCTTTTGATTTACATCTAATGCTGTACGATCTTATTTGGGCAGAGCGGGGTTTTCACCATTTTATTTACTCTGAAAAACAATAATGAATTTTGAAATTTAACAACTTTGTGACAGTATGGTTACACTTCCAGGTGGACAGGGATGTCGATTGAAGAGTCGGTAATACTGGTCCGGTTTCTAGTGGTTGATTAATCGAACGAGTCCATTCTGATTAGAGTGTGATTATTAAAAACTTCTGATCCGGATTCGCACGCTAGACACTAAAAACCTCATAAAGAGAGATCAAACAGGATCTGAATATTCTGAGCAATCTTGGCAAATACATTAATATTGTCAAGTCCAAATATAAATATTTTAAAAATGTGTTACCGTAAATCAGCTAACAATATTAAGCTCCACCTAATATTATTATTATTATTAGCACCGCGTCTTACTACCCGTTCGGGTTATACGCACTTACGCTAATGTGTAATGGTAGGGTGATTGTGAGACTAAATGAAGGACCTACAGTTCAACGTGGAATCCGAACCACGGTGGAGACCTGGCGTTCCTCACATTCACAAGATGTCTTGTCAGAGGTGAAGGAAGTGTCTGGTAATCAGATAAATCTGTGCCGGGACCGAGGATTGAACCCCGGCCGCCAGCATAGAAGTCTGACACCTTACCCCTAGACCGCCAGGTCACCGACTTATAAGTTATACACTTTACTCGTATGAAACTCGAACTCGGCCTGGTTATATTGTCTTTTACTTCTCAACTTGATACATTCTTATTTGTTCGTTGTCTTTAAAAAGTAATACAGAATTGCTCTATTTACTGAGTCTCTACAAGTAAGAATCACATTATTACCAGGAGAGTAATAAAGTTTTCTTTTTTTTTCGGGAGATATACTCTTCAACACGTTATATCGAGCATCTTCTGTATTAATGAATCCTCACCAATCATCCTCAGGGTCTGAAGGTGCGTCATACTCGTCACTGAAATGTCGTTCCTCGTCTTCTCCGTCACTAACTCTCCCCTCTTGGTTCGAAGCGCTCGTGTAGGCTGCGTCACGACCCTCTGTCGCTTTCTGTTCAAAGTTAACCAGGAACCGTTTGTCTTCGTCAGCAATCTCCGAAGAACCTTGAGATAACCTGTCGTACAACTTGGTCTTCGTTTCCAAAGCATTTCTGAAATTATTAGAAAAAAATAAAACTTTAATATGCTAACTATTTTTTTTTTCATTTAATACTTTTACAATTTAAACTCAAACTAATAGTAACAATTAGGTAACAATAAAATTCTCCTTATTGTTTCTTCATAAAACTACATATTTAGTGAGCAGTTGTCTTTTAGAGTTGAAAGTTTAATTTTGTTTTAAATCTGTTTGTGTCCCTTGTTTTGCATGTGGCAATCTTTGTACTCATGTGTGGCAGGCACTTTGTCTAGAACACCCCAGCCAGGGGTCAAGGTCCCTTTAACAGGGCACAGTATGTTACAGTTGGCACCTTGGCACACAGGATAATTGAACATTTATTTTAATGAAAGCAAAACTTTTGTACTGTTTTTTATTTATACTCAAATATACCAAGTAATTTTGTGGTAAAGGCAGCTATAATCTATCCACTACAGCCCTCTGATAACGCTCCAGAAAGTACTTTTGTGGTGAAGGTAGCTATAATCTATCCACTACAGCCCTGTGAAAGCACTGGAGAAAGGGGACTCGTGTTCAACCATTACATTAGAAACTCTTTTTATCCAAATTTGATAGGACCAGGTCCAATCCAGATAATCAATATTTCTTTGGGGAGTTTTTCATTGCAAGGGATGTAAAAAATTGAAGATACGTACCTGTAGACATTATATCTGTTTATAGTATGATGCAGAATGACTGACTCATTGGTCTAGTGGTCAGAGTTCCTGGCTAGAGATCCAGAGGTCCCTGGTTCGATCCCCAGCGCTTCTAGAATCCCTCTGTGAAGCAGTTGGCCTGGAACGAAGTCAAACTCAGCCTCATGAGGACAAATGAGGGGATACTTTCGAGGATAAGTAGCAACTCTGATCTAGAAAACTGAGAGAGGTTTTGTTGTGCTGACCACATTACACCCTCTATCGGCAAATGTTGGCACGATCTTCGCCACTCGGTCACTATAACTCGCTTGGGGGGCCGACACCATGGAAATGAGTAAAGTGTGATCTTTTGCCTCAAACAAAGACGGTACATGACCCAACAAGTGTTAAAAAAACAAAATAAAATGCAGTTAATTATTTTAAATTCGATGATAGCCTGTGGGCCGATCGATCCTGCAACTGTAACGCTAAGTTATTGTTCTATATTCTACAGGACATGGTTGTAATCAAATATTATCAGATAATATCATAGTTTGTTATTTTTAGTACAAAGTGTTTTTTGGATTAATTGGAATTTCGCATGGACGAGTTTCTAGTGTACTTCAAATAAGGTAGGGCCTACGTACATCAAAAGCATGGTTAGTCCCACAAGCAGCCCCAAGAGAAGTTTCCAACACAATTTAGATATCCTATTAAGTAGGCTAGTGAGCGTGGTTAGTTTTTTCCACCATATTGTGATTACCACAGTGATTCCAACGTTTGAGCAGTATTTTTTGTTAAAATAAATTATGTGCGTGGTTATGTTGGCCATCTCGTGCATCGTCCGAGAAGCCGTGTCGCCACAAACCTGGATTTCTTGTGCATGTCCTCATCTTCCTTTATCTCCTCTGCGTCTCTTTCTTCTCGTCCCCCTACACCTTTATTCTTCTTGTTGAACACTGTCTCCTTCTTGGGATGAGGCAGAGGGTGGATGAAGTGTGCTTTAGCCTCCGACTTGGCTTTGTGTACTTCCGCCTGTTTGCGTACAAGTTCGGCCTTCAAGCTGACAAGCTGAAACAAGCTCAAGTTAAAACTTGTGACCATGATTGACACTTATAAATGTCACCAATGCAATAATGGGTAGAGAACACTTGCCCCCACTTTTTAAAAATGGGTTTATAGCAATAAAACTGTTTCCAAACAGAGTCATTATTCACAATAAGCACATTTTGGTTCTTGACATGTCAATAATATAAGTTATTTGTGTTTTGGGTTAGACAATATTTACCTAATTAGCGAGTCAAATAAAATAACTCATTTCACATTAATTCGTTTTGCTGGTTGACCTTTCCCTCTGCATTATACAACCTGAAATATTTTGCTATGACTGAGTAAATTGTTTTCCACAAATACATCTATATGTATATTTTAAAATTACATATCCTAAAATGATTCTCTACGTCCCTTCCAATGACAACCAAATTAAATGCGGGTCTAACACTTTAACACCACTAACCCCCCTGTTAGAGGTTTGTTTTGAATTGTTGCAGGAATGTGTCAATCTTTCAATTAAGGTTAAAATACATTTAATATTTCGTGACATGTCTTGCAAATGTGCCACATAAAACTTAATATTGACTGTCAAGACGTTTTAGAAACAATATATTAAATGACACATCTAAAAACTCACCGAAGATTGGTTTACTTCTATTCTGTTCGACTTCATAATTCGAACCAAAACAAACACGCAAGTATTCACAAATGGATCTAGAGAGAGTTGAGCCTTTCGTGATGCAGTTCTGTTTTGTTCCTTGTTCAATATTTTCGCTTGCGTAATAAGCAACTAAGTTAAATACTGGAACATGCGCACTCTGTAACTTGTTTTTCTGAAAAATTCCTAATAAATGACTGTGGGTTTTCAGTGTAGACAACAGAACTTTTAAAAAATGTATTATTCACAACTATATTTTAAATTATTTATAAAATCTAGGTTTACTTTGTATTTAATATGGTTATTTTTATAGAAATATTTTAATTGAAGTTCTCTTTCAAATACGATACGCATTTAATTTTAAAATAGTTTATTTTACTAGTTCAACATTATGCAACTTGTGGCGCTAGCAGACAAGCCACGTTTTAACGGAAAAACCTAGTGTGGATTAAGAGAACTACAGAGACCACGCCTGGCACACAGAGCTACCTAGTAGCTAAGTTTAAAACTATATTTAGTGTCTAGCTACTTTTTAGTTCCAATAATCAAATATTGAAGCCATAAAATGCTATGGCGCGATTCAAGTATTGTAGAGAAGTTTGAACCACAAAACTTTAATTTTAATGTTTTAGGTAATATAGAGACCAGATAAAATTATTAATAGCTTAAAAATGAATTTTACTATTAGCAAACACATTAACTACAATAATAATTGTTCACCAATGAATGTAGAAGAATTTAACGTTTCGTGGTAATGCTAAATCTAAATACTGTATATATTCTCCTTCTATAAATGAACTGTGTACTATGAAGAGGGGGAGGAAGGGAGGACATTTTACGCACTCTATTATATTTTAATTGTAATCATATTATTATAATTAAAATATATCAGAGAAGTGATTCAACCTTTCCTACTGTTTAACCCCAATTTTGGTCCCTGGGACCATCATGACATCTTGATCGCTTACAAGCTTTCAAATCCCAGTGTTTATTAATGTTGTTATTTTTTTACTCAACCCACGGCAATCCGAATTTAACTAGGTATTGTAGTTAGGTAGATATACTTTAGAGGAAATGTGCCCTTATTTGCTTGGAGGGAGAAATGCAAACCATTTAGGAGATATAACCCCTTGTACATCCGATAAAAATTTGAATTCCGTCACCGAAAAATCAAACCGAACGTGACATTCAACCCGCGTGTCCATTGATAGTTTTTTTTGATTCCTATAAATTGCTTATATAGAGATTATATATATATATGACTAAGCTATCGCTAAAGAGAATCATTCGACTCAGAGGATATTTGGGGTGTTATGGTATCAGCGCCACTCGCCCAAATTTTGGGCTAAGTCGGAGTTGTGTAACCAAAAGTAGCACAAGCAATTTTTTTTTATCATTCTAACAGCTTAAATTTCCATTAATTTGTGTAACCCGCCTCGATGGCGTAGTTGGCTAACGCGCTTGGCGTGTTGAGCTCGACTGCTGAGGACGGGGAGATCGAGGTTCGAATCTCGGTCGGCTGAACTGGGGGTGGTTTTTCATAAATTGGTTTCCACTCTCCCTCCACGCAAATGCTGGTTCATTTCCTCTAATTCAACCTTCCCAATTCCTAATCCATTAGAGTAATTAGTACTTAAAGCGTATAACCCGAATGGGTAGTAAGACGCGGTGCTAAATATTATTATTATTAATTTGTATTTTGCACCTTCCTATAGTCAATTAATAAAGTAGATATATAGTCATAAGCTCGACAAGTGATGTGACTACACCCGAAACACCATGACCCCGATATCTCTGTCATCAACACAAGAGAGACGCTTTGTACCACCAGAGTTCGCAAACTCATAGCCCACGGGCCACATCCGGCCCGCCAGACACATCTGACCAATCCAACTGTCTGTAATACCTCTATATTACTATCCGGCCTGCAGTAATATACATACTCAACAAATAATATTTTAATTTTAATAGCATAGATAAATTGGAACCATGAAAATCACTATAATCTATTTCAAGCTGTGCTATAATTTTTGTATCATTTTAAATACTTGAATATGAGAATTTTTATTTACATAATTTTATAAATACTGCTTCGATTATTTCACTGACCAACATAAATATCTGGGAAAATATAAGTTTTTAAATCTTTTAAAAATACATAAGTGAATTTAAATACTTAGCATTGGTGATCACGTAGATTAAACGTCAGGCTCTTCTGGCCTAGTTTGCCATGTCCATGGTTCGAATTCCGGCTGGATGTACAGGGGGTGGGTTTTTTCCTATATTGTTTCCTACATTCCTTTAACTCAAATGTGGTTGCATTTCTTCTCTACTAGCTCGATGAAAAAGTGTACTGTCTGGACGGTTAGTAAGACTTCTCTACAACACAAATGTTTAGAATACTGTTTATCTAGGCTGGGTGTGATTAATTTGAGTTCGAGAGTCTTAGACCATTCTGCCACCAACATGGGTTATATTTTCTTATATATATATATATATATATATTGCAGCATAGTTGGTAGTAAACCTGGACAGGTCCCATTTTGAAAGAAATCCTCCCAGCCATATATATAGTTATAGTTCACGTCTGAAAAAGAGGCCTTGCCGGTTAATGGAGGACTTTGTTGTAGCCCTGTAATGTGTGTCTTGGGGTAGCAGGGATGGACGACTCGCTGGGAATGCTGTTGGGGGGGGGGGGGGGGGGGG
>CABEEJ010001249.1:133979-149225 GCA_901482245.1 Timema douglasi | reverse complement strand
CAATTGACCTTGATCAAATCAATGCTTTTTCATAATACTATCTGTTATTATTATTATTATTATTATTAGCACCGCGTCTTACTACCCGTTCGGGTTATACGTACTTAATCTAATGTGTAATGAATGGTAGGGTGATTGTGAGATGAAATGGAGGACCTACAGTTCAACGTGGGATCCGAACCACGGTGGAGGCCTGGCATTCCTCACATTCACAAGATGTGATTAATACACGTCTTGTCAGAGGTGAGGGAAGGGTTTGGTATTCAGATAAATCTGTGCCGGGACCAAGGATTGAACCCCGGACCCCCAGCACAGAAGTCCGACACCTTACCCCTAGACCGCCAGGTCACCCTGACTACGACTATGGATGTCAATGTTGATCGGCCTCAGAACTCGTCGTAAACTAAATGTTAATAGCTCAAACAAACTTGTAAGACGTTTAGTTTAAACCCGCCTCGGTGTCGTAGTTGGCTAACGCGCTTGTCGTTTTGAGCTAGACTGTCGGGGACGGGGAGATCGAGGTTCGAATCTCGGTCAGGTGAACTGAGGGTGGTTTTCCCTAAATGGTTTTCCACTCTCACTCCACACAAATGCGGGTTCATTTCCTCTAATTAAACCTTCCCAATTCCTAATCCATTAGAGTAATTAGTACTTAAAGTGTATAACCCGAACGGTTAGTAAGACGCGGTGCTAATATTAGTATATTATTTAGTTTAACCCTCTCGTTTGAGTTTGCCAATTGGGTTGATACAAAAAAAATGGAAGAGTTATAATTTACTAACAAATCTGTGCGCCATTTTAGAATAATTTGGGGTGAATCCCCGTCAAATTGCAATTTCATCGCGCCATTTTTTATAATTGGGAGTTGTAACCGTTAAGGATTTCCGAGTTAATGCATGGAATATAATATATCTAACTATATATCTAATTATATATAGGCTAATTATACACATATATATATAGGCTATATATAAGCTATACATATGTGCGTGTGTGAGAATGAGGAACTTAGGAAGGAGGATTCAAATATTGACTGATTTGAAGAAAAAAAGAAAATTCTGAGAGCTGAATTAGGAGGTATTTTAAGTTTAATGATAAAATTAATGAACCTGCCGTAACACAGAACACCTAATAAAATATATATATATAAAGCTATGCAACACTTGTTCTACCGGTAATGGTTTATAAGTATATTGATTATGTTGGTGGAGTATGGACGAGGAAGGAAGAATTTAGAGGAAATGTACACGCGTATGTGTGAAAGGAGGGTGGTAAATAATGTACGAATAAAATACATAGAGACAATCCGGTCAGGATTCTAGCTCCAGAGAACGCATTTGGCTTTATTTTATACACGCGCGTGTAGCCCGAACGGGAAGCTAGAAGGCGGTGGATAAAATACAAGTGAATTGAACTTATCCGCAGATCAAATTTAGAGACCCAAAATGAAAATGTTCTTGAAATTCTCACCTAATAAAATATTAAATTTAAAAAATGAAAACCATCTTGATATTGCCGTCAGTTGTTTGAAAGTTGTCGGGCGCCTAGAAGTCGCCTCTAAAGTCTTGCAAAAATAAAACTACATGATTTTCAACATGCAAGTATATAATTACGTTGTACCGTTGGATTTAGCATTTAAATAAATGGTAATCTGAAAACTGCATCTAATGCCAGATGTTCATTTATATTTATGAGTGAGAATAAAATCGTATTTTTATAGAATGATGATCAACTAAACATTCTCTACATGTTCTCATCCTACTAATATATCAACATGAGTTGATATGTGTTTGTTACCTTTTCACGCTAAAACCAATGTATCGATTGCACTGACATTTATAATGTACATAGCTCGCACATACAGTTAACATGAAGGATAATAAATTAAAATGTATATCCGCCATTTTGTTTCAAGATGGTGGATACAAAATATTATATTTTGCCCTGTTTTTTTTATCAGTTGTTACTTTCTCACACAAAAAAACACTACACCGATTGTGCTCTTATTTCTCATGGATATATCTTGAGCGTTCGGTTAGCATGTGGGGGTAGTTAAAATATATACGTCTGCCATTTTGTTTCAAGATGGTGGCTACAAAAAAAACCCCAATATTTCTGTCTTTTTCTCAGCTTCTGACTATCGGATTTTCTTTGACCAACTTTGAAAGGTTCTTAGATATATTATATTGGACAAGACAGCCATATTTAAAGAAAATGGCGGCTACAGAACACGACATTTTAGCTCGTCCAGGGTTATATATCCTAAACTACGTGAAGCCGGGTCTTAACCAGTAATAATAATATTTCTAAACATTCGTTGTGTGAAGATAAACAGTTGAGGAACGCACGGTCGTGTTGTAAAACACAGCCCGTGGGAAGAAAGGGTTCATTAACTACTTTTTTTATAAATTAACTAAGACCAGGTGGTGACCTGGTGGTCTAGGGGGTAAGGCGTCAGACTTCTATGCTGGCGACCGGGGTTCAATCCTAGGTCCCGGCACAGATTTATCTGATTACCAAACCCTTCCTTCACCTCTGACAAGACATCTTGNCTTCTATGCTGGCGACCGGGGTTCAATCCTAGGTCCCGGCACAGATTTATCTGATTACCAAACCCTTTCTTCACCTCTGACAAGACATCTTGTGAATATGGGGAATGCCAGGCCTCCACCGTGGTTCGGATCCCACGTTAAACTGTAGGTCCTCCATTTCATCTCACAATCACCCTACCATTACACATTAGCGTAAGTGCGTATAACCCGAACGGGTAGTAAGACGCGGTGCTAATAATAATAGCTACGACCATTCGAGTAATTGGCAATACTATCAATTGTTGGGTTATGTTTGGGGATTTACTTGTTTAATAACACAGAGAGGTCGGGGTTCGAATCTCTGTTGGGTGTATCGAGATGTTTTCTCCCGTCTGAAGACTGGACGATCTGACCGCTTGCATGGCTCTGGTTTAAGTGTCCGAGGTTCGATTCCTGTCGCAGGGACTGAGGTTTTATTTAACACCATCATTCACCTTCCTCATCCTACAGCGGCTTAAGTAACTGCAGGGTATAATTGTCTAAAAAAATACAAATAAACATTTCTTGCTGTTAACATTGATAACATTTCACTTTATTATTATTGTTATTTTATATGTATTGATAATATCTCTCAAACGTGACAACTGCAGATAACATGGCTTGCTATATGAATGCATGAAAATACAGTATTTTCTCTAGCCGTCAGATAAAGTTCGTACTATGATAATTAGACTGTTGAAAATCATACGTCATGCTCAGGTCGATTAAAAACATCACGAGTGGATGTTTACAGTGATCGAGCTAAGAGAAATAGTGCGTTCACACGACAAAAGGAGCGCTAAGATCGCTATAAGCACCGGTGATGACGCTCAATATAAAAACAAACAATAAATAATGTAAATTAATCGACCGTAAAAGAAACTTTACGTTATAATTAGTTGGTTTATTTTATTTGTCGAGCAATTGATTTACGGTTCATTTGAATACAACCTCAAGTCGCATACTACAGTCTGTATCAAAACACTAATAACCTCTTCCTTGGGCCATTTCTGTTTTTAGATAATCCTAATTATTAATTAAATCCTTGAAAAGTATATAATTATTTTGAAAGTGGTCTGTTATTATTATTATTATTATTAGCACCGCGTCTTACTACCCGTTCGGGTTATACGCACTTACGCTAATGTGTAATGGTAGGGTGATTGTGAGATGAAATGGAGGACCTACAGTTTAACGTGGAATCCGAACCACGGTGGAGGCCTGGCATTCCCCACATTCACAAGATGTCTTGTCAGAGGTGAAGGAAGGGTTTGGTAATCAGATAAATCTGTGCCGGGACCGAGGATTGAACCCCGGCCGCCAGCACAGAAGTCTGACACCTTACCCCTAGACCACCAGGTCACCCGAAAGTGGTCTGTTATTAGCAATTATTGCTATTAACATTTTTTTCAAAAGCCTTAAGACTTTAAGTGCAGTCTGTAATAAAAGTTGAATATTTTCTTTAAGACGTGGATGTTGACAGGGGGAGGGGGGAGGGGGAGGGGAAGATTTGAAAACCCTTCGATTTGGCTTCCAATATTTGTGACCGTCCATTTTGCCTTCAAAAATATATATTCATCTCCGACAATAATTACAAGCTTCACCAATAAAAATATCGGTAGCCAAAGTACACATAATATAGGTTGAATAAGTAGCTAGTCCACCTTTGTAGTAAGATTTAATGGCTACATACCCAGAGGTTCTGGGTTCGATTGCCGGAGCCTACAGCTTTTCTGTGGAGCAGTGAGTCTGGAACAGGGTCAACCCAGCCCCGTGTGGCTCGCTGTGCTGACCGAATGACATCTCTATCCGTGGAAATTGGCAATATATTCTCCAACAGACGGCGGGCGCTCTGTCGGTATGACTCTATTCCAGGCTGACGCCATGGAGAGTTTTTTTAATTGTAAAGTAGCTGTATTAACTAACGTTTATTTGAGAGCTAGAATCAAAAATTGAATAAACTGCCCTGATTATAACTAGATATGAATTTTGAACGATTAGCCTTAGGAACAGAGACAGAATTTTAAAACCCGATTTCTCTAGTTCGGAGGAATATAAAACGTCAACATCCATCTCGATATCAAGGCAAGAAACGTCAACATCCATCTCGATATCGAGGCAAATAAAACGTCAACATCCATCGCGATATCGAGGCAAATAAAACGTCAACATCCATCGCAATATCGAGGCAAATAAAACGTCAACATCCATCGCGATATCGAGGCAAATAAAACGTCAACATCCATCGCGATATCGAGCAAGAAACGTCAACATCCATCGCGATATCGAGCAAGAAACGTCAACATCCATCGCAATATCGAGGCAAATAAAACGTCAACATCCATCGTGATATTGAGGCAAGAAACGTCAACATCCATCTCGATATCGAGGCAAATAAAACGTCAACATCCATCGCGATATTGAGGCAAGAAACGTCATCATCCATCGTGATATCGAGGCAAATTAAACGTCAACATCCATCTCGATATCGAGGCAAATAAAACGTCAACATCCATCGCGATATCGAGGCAAATAAAACGTCAATATCCATCGCGATATCGAGGCAAATAAAACGTCAACATCCATCGCGATATCGAGGCAAGAAACGTCAACATCCATTTCGATATCGAGGCAAGAAACGTCAACATCCATCTCGATATCGAGGCAAGAAACGTCAACTTCCATCGCGATATCGAGGCAAGAAACGTTCATGACTGTAATAATCTCTCTATATGAGAAAGTACAAGTGTAATTGCTTTAAGCAGCAAGCTCAAGCGGGTGGCTGGCCATAGCTGAGGATTCTCGTGGCTAGCGCAAAAAAAACAAAAATATAATTTAACTGTAGACTTGGAGGCTTAAATGAGATCAAAAATGTTTGAACAAAGTAACCACAGTGCTTATTATCAATTATTGCGCAGTAAATTTTGCGGTCTCATTGTTACGTCTGCATCTTATATCGGGACAACCGGCCAAGCCTATGTTTATCCGGGCTCCTAATAAGTCCCTGCTCTTGGCAATGGAAGCTCGCAAGGTCCTGGAATGACGTCATAAGGCTCCTAAATATCTCGAGTCAAATATTTACACGCCGAATTTTAATTCCACCAGAAGTAAACTCCGCCAAAGCATTGTTTTAGCTTCTGTTAATAGAATGTGTGATTTACTGCCCCTGAGTAAACTCGAGAGTTGATAAAAAGCCGTACAGGTCCCTGGCTAGGTTTCTAAGTGTATAGGTACTGCTGGTTGCGGAGATACAGGGGTAGATCCGGCCGAACTCCGCCGCGAGAACTTGGAGATGTCTGCCATCATTACCGTGGTAACACTGCTGCTTTTACTCAGTACATGGCTTACTAATTAGGTTAAACCTCGCGTCTGTGAGCTTGCGGACTAAATGTCAGGTTCATCTAGTGTGCCAGCAAAAGAGAGCTCGGGGTTAGAATCCTGGTTGGTTGTGCTAAGGTTGTTTTTTCCATAAATGTCTTTCCACCATTCCTTTATGATAATTAGGGTACATTTCATTAATATTATCATCCCTACCTTATTATCATATTTAAAATGTATAGTGGGTAAGACGCAGTTAAAAAACGACAGCTAACTTAACCTGAAACAGCGTTGGACAACAAGAACCGCAAAGAGATCCATCCAAGTACTCGAATAACTCAAACCCTAAGTTATTGTAGGCGCCACCAGAATGCTCCCCAGTCGGTTTCCCAAACCACTGAGCCACGATGATTGGATATGACCAAGAAACGACACCGGACCCGAGCTAAGGGTTTAGAAATGTAACTGCTGGTCTAAGATTCATTTCTGAAATTTTATAGATATCTAAAACCTATTATCATAATGAATAGCGCTCTTCACTAAAATTCAAAATAAAAAACAAATATTAGTTACAGTTTACAAGATGATTATTGAACAATAATTAATAGACACCGAAATTTTACGACTTAATTCCATGAGACTAGTTTCTACTAACTTCTACCTAGCTCCTTTAAATGTAATATCAAAATATCTCAGTTAAGTTAATATTGTTGAAGTTTTGACTTCATAATCTGTAAGCTAAAATAATTTTTTTTTTTTCCACAAAATTAATTAGTTGTTCCTTTAAATGCGAATTTGGTCAACTTTCTTGAAGTAAATGCTTACTAGACATATCAAAAATAGTTATATTTACTATTATTATTATTATTAGCACCGCGTCTTACTACCCGTTCGGGTTATACGCACTTACGCTAATGGTTAATGGTAGGGTGATTGTGAGATGAAATGAAGGACCTACAGTTTAACGTGGAATCCGAACCACGGTGGAGGCCTGGCATTCCTCACATTCACAAGATGTATTGTCAGAGGTGAAGGAAGGGTTTGGTAATCAGATAAATCTGTGCCGGGACCGAGGATTGAACCCCGGCCGCCAGCATAGAAGTCTGACACCTTACCCCTAGACTATATTTACTATTAACAAGAGAAGTAAATCGTTATGTCTTTATCGACTGAGATCAAATTTTCATTACATTTATTCGAGGTATTTAACGTGCACTTTATAAACCTACTGATAATATCTGCGCCAGACTTAAAAACCAATTTAAATCTAGAACAGACACAACATCCAACCCCCCAGCCTTTAATTCATCACAATGAAAGGATAATCCCACATCTCACCAATTATACATTTTTCGACCGTGCCATGAATCGAACCCGGGACCATTAACTAAATAGTCAGACATGTTACCGACTGAGCTGAGGTGTCATACCTGAGATTACGGGGGAGGGGGAGGGGAACCCTCCGCACCAACGGCGCAATCACGATTGTCTCCCCAACATTCCAAAAACCTATAAAAGTCGTCTCAGAACTGGGAACGTATCTCCATGGACCAAAGAGGTGTGGCTGCTACACAGATTATTGTCACCAACGGCGTGTAACGTTAAAGAAGAAGAATTTTAACGTGATTAAATTAAAAATATTATGTAATAATTTTTGACAACACTAAATAAGTTAACCATATACTGTGTTTTTAACTGACGGAATCCAATAAATTTTAACAAAACTAAATAAGTTTACCAATACTGTGTTTTTAACTGACGGAATCCAATAATTTTTAACAACCCTAAATAAGTTTACCAATACTGTGTTTTTAACTGGCAGAATCCAATAATTTTTAACAACCCTAAATAAGTTTACCAATACTGTGTTTTTAAATGGCAGAATCCAATAATTTTTAACAACCCTAAATAAGTTTACCAATACTCTGTTTTTATCTGAATCCCATAATTTTGATTACCTCAATTGAAGGTCTCTGTCCATAGACCAAAAGACAAAGACTGACTCAGATTTGTCAGGGATGACCAAACGCGTTAGGACTCTGTTAAATAATGCGCTTAAAAACCTCAGATAATAACAGCGGATATAATGTGAGGGCGGCCATTTATTCAAGGTCGACATTAATTTGTGTACGGAAACACCGAGAAGTGCATTGCGGTTTTTAGAGAATAAAAAAAAAAAAAATCTTGGAGACCTTCGACGGCAACTCTTTCAGCCATTTGTTTACTTTCCCTTCGTGCTAAGAGTCATACCACCCGTCCGTGCTAGCACGTGGGATAAGGATGAGAAGGTGTACCCGCATTTGCCTGGAGGGAGAGTGGGAGACACATTTAGGAGAAAGCGCACCACTCAGAACATCTGGACCTTCCCGTCAGCGGAAAAACCGCACAAGACGATACTGAATCGCATCGGTGGTCACGCAGAATAAACGTCAGGCTCATCTAGTCTGGTTCGAGAGGTAATGGAGAGGCTCGATTTCGAATCCCAGCTGGGTACAGCTACTGAGGGTGGAGGTTTCCTAAACGGTTTCTCATTCTCTCTTAGTGCAGATGTGGGTAAATTCACACTTCATCATTCTTACCCCGTTTAGTGTAGTTAAATACGGAAAACCCGGGTGGGTAGTAAGACAAGCCCAATAAGGGTGTGAGGTGACCTGGTGGTCTAGGGGTAAGGTGTCAGACTTATATGCTGGCGTCCGGGGTTCAATCCTCGGTCCCGGCACAGATCTATCTGATTACCAGACCCTTCCTTCACCTCTGACAAGACATCTTGTGAATGTGAGGAATGCCAGGCCTCCACAGTGGTTCGGATTCCACGTTAAACTGTATCACATTAGCGTAAGTGCGTATAACCCGAACGGGTAGTAAGACGCGGTGCTAATAATAATAATAATAATAATAATAATAATAAGGGTGTGACCGGCGCCTTTGTCCGCGTGAGATCATTTTCCTCCAGTTAGTTTGATGATATATTGTGAACAAGAAACTCCAAGAAGAGATGTATCAGTGGTTCGAAGCTCATCAGGAGATTCAACGCGCCAACAACCCGAGAGTGTCCATTGGTCCAAACATAACAATCTAAAAAGACAAACTTAGATTGAAACAACCAATGGCTGTTCGTTTGGGAAGAACGCAGTTTCCTGGGTCCATGAAATACAAGTTGTCGTATCAACACAGAAACAATGACCTTGGACACTAATTTGTCTCGTCTAGGAGCATAATTGTTGAATTACAGGGTGGCGTTAACGGGGGCAACACTTGATGGTATGATTTCTGACATCGATAAAGAAGAGTTTTTTTTTGTTGCGCCCGAAGCAAATCCGGAAAATTCCGCATTGTGGATGAACCAGAAAGTTCTCCGCGTTTCTTAATGAATGTGAGACATTGTTGGGGAGGGGGGGGGGGTTGTTTTATCGTGTTCTGGTGAAGACATTGTTTAACGACGGGTACATGATGTCAGTTCTAGATCTTGGCCACCGATTGGTCGAAACGATCCAAGGAAGTGCAGCGCTAATCGCAGAATGTCAATGTGTTCTCTAGACAGCCGCTGTTTATAAATTTTCCTCTATTTCACTTTGTTATTTTTTTTTTTTAGTCAACAGACGCGATTTCGATGCTCGTTTAGGGGGAAGAGGGTATTAATTAACACTACAGGAAAACTAATTGAGGTAATATGATAATTAATGGTGACCTGGTGGTCTAGGGGTAAGGTGTAAGACGTGTGTTGATCACAACTTGTGAATGCGTGGAATGCCAGGCCTCCACCGTGGTTCGGATCCCACGTTAAACTGTAGGTCCTCCATTTAATCTAACAGTCACCCTACCATTAAGTGCGTACAATCCGAACGGGTAGTAAGACGCGGTGCTAATAATAATAATAGTAATAATAATCATCATCATTTCTACCCTTCTTATTATTACCACGTTAGTGTAAGTAATATATTTAATTTATGTAAATATATGTTCATAGCTCAAACGGGAAATAAGACTCAGATGAATAAACAGAAATGGCCCGACAGAGAAATATCAGCCCACTAAGCCTGCCATGTCCACTCTACAACAGAATTTAATCGACAAAGAAAGGATTTTTTTTAAATGTATGCTTGTCTGGGCTACATCAATCTTAGCCCAATGGCGTAAAAATTAGCCGGTACTAATGTATCAATGACCGGGGGACCCCGAAAGAACTAATCGTAAATCCTCACCGGGGAGGCTCTTTCCGTGTACTCATGAGATGAGGGTGATGGTGAGTATGAGTGTTTGGAAACTTATCGTCTGGTGACCGTTGGGGTAATTCCTCAGCACCAGCTGGTAATCGAACCCGGAACCCATAGGTTGATAGCTGGGTACGCTGACCACTACACCACGGGACCGGTTGACTAAGAAATAATAATAATATTTAGCACCGCGTCTTACTACCCGTTCGGGTTATACGCTTTAAGTACTAATTACGCTAATAAATTAGGAATTGGGAAGGTTGAATTAGAGGAAGTGAACCCGCATTTGCGTGGAGGGAGAGTGGAAAACCATTTAGGAAAAACCACCCCCAGTTCACCCGACCGAGATTTGAACCTCGATCTCCCCGTCCTCGGCAGTCGAGCTTCAACACGACAAGCGCGTTAGTCAACTACGCCACCGAGGTGGGTGACTAAGAAAGGATGGTCATATTTACCCCCTCTTTCAAAAAACATTTGTGTTCAATTTAATCCTTCCCACTCCCCCTTCTTGATCGAGTTTTTAACTTGAATATTTGTGAGCCTTGACATTCTGTGTGTAATCCTTTGAACCAGGTTGAGGATTGAACAATGCTCTGCTGTCATGTGAAGTGTTTGGAATAGAATCTGCCTGTCACCTGGACATGTTTTATGACCTGTAGGCGTAGAGCAGCACTAAACTGCCTTTTAATAAGATAAACATTCATTTTAGTAAAAAAAAATTAACAATTGGTTCATAAGGTTCGTTTACGTTAACGCAGTCACTCATTTTTTTTTCTGATGTCATTTAAATCTTTTCTGATCCGACCAACAAAGACGTGAAACTAACTCATTGGGTTGGATTTTTTTAGCTTATTTAGTGACCGTGCATATAGCGAGCTACGAATATTTCGTAAACTTATTTCAGTCTACTTTTTGGCACCACATAGTTCATTAACGATGTTTATCACGGCCGAGGACACTTTGCATTAGGTAAGCTGTATCCGTAGGACACCCGTGTCTTATTTTATGAAACTCGTTAAACTCCATTGGGCATATTCTTAGCTACGTAATCTTATGTTATTATTATTATTATTATTATTATTATTATTATTAGCACCGCGTCTTACTACCCGTTCGGGTTATACGCACTTACGCTTATGGTAGGGTGATTGTGAGATGAAATGGAGGACCTACAGTTTAACGTGGGATCCGAACCACGGTGGAGGCCTGGTATTCCACACATGGGAAACAACTGAAGATAAGAAGGGCAAGTAAAATGACGACAGAAAAAAGTTAACATTATTAGTGTTGGATTTACGCTGTGACTTGTGAGAAGACTCGACACTTACGATCTGAACAAACACCAACCTACACATGCATACTATCAAAGGGAACGATTTCTACGCAGCCATTGAGGTCGCAAAATAGTTGCTTTTAGATTTTGTAGTGTCAGACTCCTATGCTGGCAGCCGGGGTTCAATCCCCGGTCCCGGCATACATTTATCTGATTACCAAACCCTTTCTTCACCTCTGACAAGACATCTTGTGAATGTGGGGGAATGCCAGGCCTCCACCGTGGTTCGGATTCCACGTTAAACTGTAGGTCCTCCATTTCATCTCACAATCACCCTACCATTACACATTAGCGTAAGTGCGTATAACCTGAACGGGTAGTAAGACGTGGTGCTAATAATAATAATAATAATAATAATAATAATAATAATAAAAATAATAGATTTTGTATGTAATTCATAAAAAAATGTTGTAAAAAAAAATATCCACATTTAATCCAAAAGTAATTATGGATAAATTTGATATTTATGATAACTTATGCAAAAATGTACTAGTAATGGATAGTTCCCTTGACCCCTGGAGAGCAGGTCTGCATGAGTCTGTTCTCCGCCACTGCAGATTCTGTGTCACCGATAAAGTTGTAGATTAATTTGTTTCTATTATTTAATTGACTATGGTTTATTTCTTGCGCCAGAAAGTTTAGTTGTGAATGTTTATACTGACGTAACTCAAAACTGAGATTTCAGCTACGCTAACAACACGTAATCAACTTTTAGTTTGACAAATTAAATTATCCCTCCACATAATGTCACGGCTGTTACTAAGTCAAGGATCAGTTTTGGAGGGAGAAGTCTGCACAGATCCACACAATGTCACGGCTGTTACTAAGTCAAGGATCAGCTTTGGAGGGAGAAGTCTGCACAGATCCACACAATGTCACAAACACGAGGGGTCTCATTGATGGAAGTGTAGATTTTCTGACAGAGGGTTCAATTATATGTGTAGGGTCTTGTGAAGGTGTCGCGGTGGAAAGATAATTTGTTGTTGTCATCAACACGGCCGGCAATTAAAATATAAACTAGATACAACGTGAGAGACGATCTTCTTAATGAAGGGATCCATCAAGTGCAGAGCCGAGCAAGCGACATCAATGAATACACCGGTGGTTGAGAGTTCTCAACCGTCAGGCTCGCAATATACAGGAATTAACTGTAGGTATCGAGGTCCGAATATCGACTGGGTGCACTAGGGGGGAGCGAGGGGTATGTTGGAGGGAGGGGGGGTTCACATGTCATATTCCATGACGGGTTTCTCATGTTCTCTACACACTGACAAAGGTACATCTCCTCTAAACTTATCTTCCTCGTCGCTACCGACTTATTATTATTATTATTATTATTATTATTATTATTATTATTATTATTAGCACCGTGTCTTACTACCCGTTCGGGCTATACGCACTTACGCTAATGTGTAATGGTAGGGTGATTGTGAGATGAAAATGAAGGACCTACAGTTTAACGTGGGATCCGAACCACGGTGGAGGCCTGGCATTCCCCACATTCACAAGATGTCTTGTCAGAGNTTTAACGTGGAATCCGAACCACGGTGGAGGCCTGGCATTCCACACATTCACAAGATGTCTTGTCAGAGGTGAAGGAAGGGTTTGGTAATCAGATAAATCTGTGCCGGAACCGAGGCTTGAACCCCGGCCGCCAGCACAGAAGTCTGACACCTTACCCCTAGACCACCAGGTCACCCTACCAACATAACATTTACATTTCAACAAAGATTGTGCTTATTATAATTACACGGTATAACATTACTTGGGAGTTCTATATTATGATAAGAAATGTACCTGTATTTGCATGCAAAGGAAAGAAGGGGAACTATTGTGATGAAACTAAAGTACCTTAGAGGGCCGGGTTGGGATTCACCCCCCTGAGCTCCCCGCCGGGGGCGGACTTGAGCCCCCGTCCATATCATGCCGGCGGCACGCCTCAGGAAACCGACGATCGTAGGTCCGGCTCAAAGGAATCTGTAGTGTGGACGCGCCACGCTTGTCGTTCGGCAACTTCTGCGCAGTCTCCACTGATTCAGTTATCTTTTGTCTTTCAACCCGTGAACGTGGGGTGGTCGAATGGACAAGTTTGTAGTTTAATTGAGCTGTATCTGGCTCACCCTGTTTTGTGGGCTTGTAAGCTGCTGAAGAGATATAAATACCGTAATAAGAAGCGCCATGCGCTGATTGAAATGGCATTGAGTTGGGTGTTGAGAAGGAATAGATTACGAGAAAAATTAAATATTTGACTAGCCATTTTTATACGTGAGTTAAAAAGAAAAGAAAAAGATAGCTTTAGGTCCGGTGCAGGAATGACTAGATAAAATTTGGAGAGTGAAAGCTGCGTTTGGATGCCAATTCTTGTGTGGACGAGGCTTTAGACAAGAGGAAATTGACACCGTGACATATTGTGGACGAGGCTTTAGACAAGAGGAAATTGACACCGTGACATAGTGTGGACGAGGCTTTAGACAAGAGGAAATTGACACAGTGACATAGTGTGGACGAGGCTTTAGACCAGAGGAAATTGACAGTGTGACATAGTGTGGACGAGGCTTTAGACCAGAGGACATTGACAGCGTGACATAGTATGGACGAGGCTTTAGACCAGAGGAAATTGACACCTTTGTCACGTGGCTGGAGTAGGACACACAGATGTATTGTGCTGTTTTCGGCAGTGTTTCTTGTGCCAGTGTTGCGCTGACGGCTAATTGAAGCTCGATCTAATCTCCCACCGGTAGATAGCCACACTGATAGCGGATATTGCCATTAGAGGGATCTTTTGTTTCATTTAAACCTTATACTTCCCAACTACGTGTCTGGGGTTAGTTAGCACGAGACTCGAGCATTCATTAGAGTCGCGTCACAAGTCTCTGTCTGGATTTTACTTTAACATCAACATTAGTTGGATAACTTTCATGGACTTTGAACATGACTTTTTAAACGAAGAGAAAAGTCCTGGTAAAATTACGAGATGCTCTTGACAGATATTAAAGAACTGTTGATATCACAAATAAAACTAAATTATACTAAACGTATTTACTGAAGCATTGTTTTATTTATTTACTACAAAAAAACTGTAAGAATGACCTTAACTAACGGCTCTTTTCATGTCATCTTATTATATACAAAGCAATCCAAAATATGAGCAAGGATTAAAATTATTATGTATAAATTATAAATTATTGTAGTTATTTACACAACACCGGCCCAGTAGTTGAAAGACCAGTCAGTACGAATGTACCCTTGTCCAGGGGACGCCCCAATGTACTGATCGTAAATCCTTTCCGTAGAGGCTCTTTCCATGTTCCGATGAGATAAGGTGAGGGTGATAGTGAGTATGAGGGTGTGGAACCAGTAGAAACACTTAAACCTAACTTAGGCCTAACTAACCAAAGCCTGGTGACCGTCGGGTTAATTATACTTTCGGGAAAAGTTCCCAAGGTACCAGTCGGGAACCGAACACGGGACCCCTAGGGCTCGTAGCCAGGTGTACTGACCAGCACACCACGGGGACGGTTATAAGATTCAGTGGAGTAATTAGCGACTTGTAATAACTAGAGTCTAGGTTAAGGTGAGAGGTTGAGAAGGGCTCGGAAATTTACAAACTCACACTTGACTCTGAATGCCAAGACAAACATTAATAATAATAATAATAATAATAATAATAATAATAATAATAATAATAATAATAATAATAATATTTAGCACCTCGTCTTACTACCCGTTCGGGTTATACGCACTTACGCTAATGTGTAATGGTAGGGTGATTGTGAGATGAAATGGAGGACCTACAGTTTAACGTGGAATC
>CABEEJ010001249.1:119674-132247 GCA_901482245.1 Timema douglasi | reverse complement strand
TGACTGACAGCTCACAGCTGACTTCTGACAGTCAACATTTAGGTATATACAGTAGCCCCGTGGCTTCTTTGGTGCTGACTGACAGCTCACAGCTGACTGTCAGAAGAGACAGCTGCTAGACACATGTTTTTGCAAATCATCTGGTTCGGCGTAGAGATACATAATTTGGTCTGGTAGCTTTTCAAAGCCGTCAGCTGTGAGCTGTCAGTCAGCACCAAGCTATGGGGCTGCTGTAGCAGTAGAGGCCCCAGAGGGGGTACGTGACTAAAATCTTGGCGACGCCTTTCTTGTGCTGATATCAACTGAAGTGTGCTTGAATGAGACTTCATTGGGGGGGGCTGCTATGATGAGAATGTCGGCCCTCGCTAGCGGAAATATTACTAAATGTTCTAATTGAAGCACTACCGGAATAAATTTAGTAGTGTTGGAAAGCCTGGTTACTGTTTACTGGCTGCTGGAAATGATAAGGTTGGGCTAAAGAAAACCTGTTGACTGGGGTACGTTGGTTGGCTGCCCTGCTGGGTTTCTTTTCAACCGGCGACGAGAAACGCCAAGTCTGCATAAATGGTATGGTATGTTTTCCACAAAGACCGGTGTACTTTCAAGATTCAGTCGGGTACATTATCCATGCAGACAACGGAGGGGGAGCAACTCAAGATGTTCCACACGAGGACGAGCTAAGTGATAACTTTTCTCGGAATTTAATTAAGAACGATGACGTCACTGGTTTATGTTTAGAAAGCAATCAAATTCATATTAATTGAACGCAGACGTCGAATTAGGCTACGTCAGCGGTTCTCGACTCTCGAGTGCTTGAAGATGTCACATCAGCGACTTTCAACGTCCTCAGCAACAGAAGCATCAACAGAAAAACAAACAACTTAAGGGAACCTGGGCTAAGCTCCGTATTTTTGTACTTTTTATAACAACAAAAATAATATATGACTCTATCAGTCACGTTTATTTCAGTTTTTTATACATATGAATCTCAAAAGTTTGGATATTTATCATCGACACAGGAATAATTGGACTAAGAATGTTTATCTTCATGTAATTTTATGTAGAGTTTTTAACATGACGAGAAATAAGATTTTTTTAAAGATCCAATTTAGGAAATTATATTTTGAGCTAAGTTACATTAGCCAAATCGACTCTATAATTTACGAAACAAATCTACATCTGAAACAAAAATGACATACTTTCGTGAATAAATCTATCAAGAAAATATTATAATAATAGATTTGAAATTATTGACAGTTCATTGAATAAAAGAATAATCTTTTTGTAGTAAATTCACCCAAGGGCTCATAACAACACAAAAAAGTTCTAAGCTAGCCGGATGTCAGTAATGCAATTCAATAGGCCCCTATTCTAATAATAGATGGAGCGAATACCAAATGATTGGAGTCAATTCGTTACTATTTGAGTCTTGCAGAATGTTCTGTGAAACGTTGTTTATTGTGAAACGTAGCAAGATTGCCTTGACGGGACCATTTAGCCAGGGACAATCAGTCCCCTCCTTGGTACTACCCTGGAGACAGGGACAATAGTCTGCTTGGTACTATTCTGGAGACAGGGACAATAATCTGCTTGGTACCACCCTGAACAGGGCCAACAATCTGATTGGTACTACCCTGGAGACAGGGACAATAATCTGCTTGGTACTACCCTGGAGACAGGGACAATAATCTGCTTGGTACTACCCTGGAGACAGGGACAATAATCTGCTTGGTACTACCCTGGAGACAGGGACAATAATCTGCTTGGTACTACCCTGGAGACAGGGACAATAATCTGCTTGGTACTACCCTGGAGACAGGGACAATAATCTGCTTGGTACTACCCTGGAGACAGGGACAATAATCTGCTTGGTACTACCCTGGAGACAGGGACAATAATCTGCTTGGTACTACCCTGGAGACAGGGACAATAATCTGCTTGGTACTACCCTGGAGACAGGGACAATAATCTGCTTGGTACTACCCTGGAGACAGGGACAATAATCTGCTTGGTACTACCCTGGAGACAGGGACAATAATCTGCTTGGTACTACCCTGGAGACAGGGACAATAATCTGCTTGGTACTACCCTGGAGACAGGGACAATAATCTGCTTGGTACTACCCTGGAGACAGGGACAATAATCTGCTTGGTACTACCCTGGAGACAGGGACAATAATCTGCTTGGTACTACCCTCTACTGATACAATGCCATATCATATATTATCAGTTGTTTGTTTATCAGCGAGCTATGGCGAATCACCAGCCAGCGCACTCGCCAGTCGCTAGATTGTAATTAAAACATGATGTTAATCGGCGGCTTGCATCTGTCAGGAGCAAATGTCGAGCGAACTTTAGCCCCCTCTCTGCGGTCTGCCTCAGTAAGCTCATTGAGGGCTCTCTCTCAGCTGCCTCAGTCTCACACTTAACCTCGAGTCAAACAATACAACCCGGTTGAGGCAGGCTCGCTGGTTACCGCCATGACACAGGTTAGCAGAGTGTGGAGCGCGAGGCTGCGGGCCATCTGACGTGAGTTCACTTCCAAGTCTTTTACTTCCGGAGATGCTCGAATCCTCTTACCACCCGGCCGGGAAACACGCGCGAGAGAGGTAGAATTTAGAGGAAATGTACCTGCATTTTGCAACAAGGGAAAGTGGCTAGCCACCTCATCCCCTCCTACACCTGGAGGGTATTTGAACCCTGACTTTCATTTTAACTGCAAACAAGACTAGACGAGCCTAGCACTTAGTCCGCGTATCCCCCGATGCGGGCAATACATTTTTTTTGCGCCACGTCTCTCTATCCGTTAGGGTTGTACGCATATGAACTATTTTTAGAGGAAGTACACTGGAATTTGGGTGGAGGGAGAGTGTAAAACCACTGAGTAAAAAACCCTAGGTACACTCGAACAGGATTTGAAACCAAATCTCCTCGTCTTCGGCAATCTAGTTTATTACGAGAATGATCCTAATACGGAAATAAATATGATCTTTACTCTCGACGCCTTGTAGAGAGAAGTATTGTAATCGTGAAAGTAATTAGACCCGTGATTTCGATAAATGTCGACGTTTCACGACGCCTTGAAACAGAAGAAGTTGTTTTCGAGATTCCGTCTGTCTGTATCTCGGATTAGAGTCGAAACCATTTTGCCAATAAGGCTCTAACTTGCTATCTAAGAGTTTTAATAAGGTTAGGTGACCTGGCGGTCTAAAGGTAAGGTGTCAGACTTCTATGCTGGCGGCCGGGGTTCAATCCTCGCTCCCGGCACAGATTTATTTGATTACCAAACCCTTCCTTCACCTCTGACAAGACATCTTGTGAATGTGGGGAATGCCAGGCCTCCACCGTGGTTCGGATTCCACGTTAAACTGTAGGTCCTCCATTTCATCCCACAATCACCCTACCATTACACATTAGCGTAAGTGCGTATAACCCGAACGGGTAGTAAGACGCGGTGCTAATAATAGTAATAATAATAATGTTACCTCAAGGGGTTTTGGGGATTAAATATCTATCTCTAAAATTAAGAATAGTTACCGGCCCAAAAGAGAAATAATCAATTTTATAGAAATTCACTTTGACAAGTTTGTATTTAGCCATTTTTTTAAACATTACAAACAAAATGGAAACCCTTATTTTAACACAACTTTGATGATACTTTTCAAAAGAAGAAATTTCCAATTTTGATCGTATTCACGCAACTATTTGAGATATATCATTGTAAAGATGTAGGGATATTAAATAAACTCTTTTATTTGAAACATATTTTTTATAAAACCAATGGTTTCTGAGCTGTAAGCCAATTGCTAATCTCTCTGATGGACAGAGATGATCCTTTTTTCTCTCAATGTTTCTGTAGTAATGTACAGTAGCCCCATGGCTTCTTTGGTGCAGACTGACAGTTCACAGCTGACAGATAAAAGCTTTGAAAAGTTACCAGACCAAATTATGTATCCCTACGCAGAACCATATGATCAGCAAAAACATGTGTTTAGCAGCTGTCACTTCTGACAGTCAACATTTAGTTATTATACCAAAATGTTGACAGTCAGAAGTCAGCTGTGAGTTGTCAGTCAGCACCAAAGAAGCCACGAGGCTACTGTATATTATTTAACATAATATGCTCTTTTGTGAAGTGTTTATGCAGCAATGCATATTATTTAGCTTCCCATATATTACGGGTTTTTATTACATGTCTCTATCATGAGATAAAAGAGAGAGATAAAATTTGTGCGGTGCATCATACCATTTATTTTTATATTGCGATAAATATACTAAATAAACAAGGGAATCAATATACAGTGTTGCCATACCATCGTCAAGAGATTCATTTGATGAGCGTTGCCATTTTCATTAACGAAATAAGGTTTTATTTGATGTTGTTTAGATTTTAAAAAAATTTAGGTCTAAATTTTTTAAGTATTTGGGGATTCAAAGTAAAGTATTATCTTCGGAGAAAAATATTATTTTATCCATACCTTCATTATATTTATAATACACTAAAGTACAAGCACTGAGTACAGTATTAATTATTCAAAATATTCGAGGATGGTAGAGTTTTAAATATTTACCGCCGTTAGTCTGAGGTGAGTGTAAAAAAAACGGTAGTTGGATCGCGATATGAAACAGCTTTTACAATAAAAAAACAATAATAAATTAATTTGAAGTACAGTAGCCTCATGACTTTTTTGGTGCTGACTTACAGCTTTAAAAAGTTACCAGACCAAATTACGTATCCCTACGCCTAACCATATGATCTACAAAAACATGTGTTTAGCAGCTGTTGCTTTTGACAATGAAAATTTAGGTATATACCTAAATGTTGACTGTCAGAAGTCAGCTGTGAGCTGTCAGTCAGCACCAAAGAAACCATGGGACCACTGTATATACCTAAATGTTGACTGTCAGAAGTCAGCTGTGAGCTGTCAGTCATGCACCAAAGAAGCCATGGGGCTACTGTATATACCTAAATGTTGACTGTCAGAAGTCAGTTGTGAGCTGTCAGTCAGCACCAAAGAAACCATGGGACCACTGTATATACCTAAATGTTGACTGTCAGAAGTCAGCTGTGAGTTGTCAGTCAGCATCAAAGAAGCCACGGGGCTACTGTATATACCCTAAATGTTGACTGTCAGAAGTCAGCTGTCAGCTGTCAGTCAACACCAAAGAAGCAATGGGGCTACTGTATATACCTAAATGTTGACTGTCAGAAGTCAGCTGTGAGCTGTCAGTCAACACCAAAGAACCCATGGGGCTACTGTACATACCCTAAATGTTGACTGTCAGAAGTCAGCTGTGAGCCTTCAGTCAACACCAAAGAAACCATGGGACCACTGTATATACCTAAATGTTGACTGTCAGAAGTCAGCTGTGAGCTGTGAGTCAGCACCAATGAAGCCATGGGGCTACTGTATATACCTAAATGTTGACTGTCAGAAGTCAGCTGTGAGCTGTGAGTCAGCACCAAAGAAGCCATGGGGTTACTGTATATACCTAAATGTTGACTGTCAGAAGTCAGCTGTGAGCTGTGAGTCAGCACCAATGAAGCCATGGGGTTACTGTATATACCCTAAGTGTTGACTGTCAGAAGTCAGCTGTGAGCTGTGAGTCAGCACCAAAGAAGCTTTGAGGTTACTGTATATACCCTAAGTGTTGACTGTCAGAAGTCAGCTGTGGGCTGTGAGTCAGCACCAAAGAAGCCACGGAGCTACTGTATATACCTAAATGTTGACTGTAAGAAGTCAGCTGTGAGCTGTCAGTCAGCACCAAAGAAGCCATGGGGCTACTGTATCAATATAGAGTTCCATGCGGAGCACATGGCTTGACGTATGAACAAATGAGAGTATGTGTTTTAAAGCATTACCTATGTCGCTCCGACTTTAACTGATAAGACAAAGACTATCTGAAGGAAAGGATGATGAATAAATAAAATATATTTGTGGAGCGAGTTAATTGCCAAGATGAGGGAGGGGGGGGAGGTGTTGTGATCCATCCCCCTCCCTTCCCCTCTCCTGGAGTAAGCAGCTACGTCACATTCCACACACAATCTCCCGTCACGTGTCCGAGAGCCCTTGTCGCTCGCTGATTGGGCCACGGACACTCCACTTAACCTAATGTTCCTCTCGCTCGGACAATTGTCTTGTTTCTGCTCAGTAGTTGATGATATGCGTCAACATCGGGATCAGACTACCCGCATGAAGGGATCAGTCTCGTCTCGCCTTGTCTGGTCTGTTACTGACGGAAATATTGGGGGGCTACGTATCGGAGAAGTGTAGCTAGGGTGATTTTTAGTCATTGTTGGAATATTATTGATTCAGTCATTGTTAGAATATTACTGAGTTGGTCATTGTTAGAATATTACTGGGTTGGTCATTGTTAGAATATTACTGAGTTGGTCATTGTTAGAATATTACTGAGTTGGTCATTGTTAGAATATTACTGAGTTGGTCATTGTTAGAATATCATTAAGCCATATATAGTTGGAATATTACTGAGTTAATCATTGTTGGAATATTATTGAATCGTTCATTGTTGGAATAGTCCTGAGCCAGTTATTGCTGGAATATTACTGAGTCAGTTATTGTTAGAGTATTACTGAGTTAGTCATTATTGTAATATTATTAAGTCACCATGTTTGGTATATTATTGAGTCCTTTATTGTTGGTATATTATTGAGTCAGATATTGTTGGAACATCATCACGTCAGCTATTGTTGAAATATTATTTAGTGAGCCATTGTTGGAATAGTATTGAGTCATCAATTGTTGGAATAATACTGTGTCAGTTATTGTTGGAATATTATTGAGTTAATCAATGTTGGAATAGTATTGATTTGGTCATTGTTAGAATATTAGTGAGTTAGTCATTGTTGGACTATTATACTGGCAGTCATTGTTGGGATTTTACTGAGTAGCCATTGTTGGAACATGTTAGTTAATAATTGTTGGATTAGTATTGAATCAATCATTGTTAGCATATTATTGAGTAATTTATTATTGGAATATTACTGAGTCAGTCAGTGTTGTGTTGGCATATAATTGAGCCATTTATTGTTGGAATAATACTGTCAGACATTGTTGGAACATTATTGAGTTAGTCATTGTTGGAATATTACTGAGTAAATTTTTATTGAAATCAAAGATTAGTAGTTCCCTTGTCTTTCTAATTCGTTTTAGTGACCTTTTGGTTGGTGTGCATTTTAACTACGCCGATGTGGGCGAAACAATTTAAAAGTAAATGTACTTGCGTTTGAGAGTAGGTAAATTCAATAATAATCCAACAATATTTGACTCAGTAATATTCCAACAATAACCAAGTTAATACGCTCCCAACAATAGCTGACTCAGTAGTATTCCAAATATAACTAACTCAATAATATTCCAACAATAGATAGCACAGTAATATTCCAACAATAACTAACACAGTAATATTCCAACAATAGTTAACTCATTTATATTTCAACAATAGCTAACACAGCAATATTCCAACAGTAACTAAAACCATAATACTTCAACAATAACTAGCACAGTAATATTCCAACAATAGCTAGCTCAATAGTAATATAACAATAGCTAGCTCAGTAATATTCCAAAAATAGCTAACTCACTAATATGTCAACAATAGCTAACACAATAATATTCCAACAATAGCTAACTCGGTAGTATTACAACAATAGCTAACACAGTAATATTCCAACAATAAATAACGCACTAATATTTCAACAATAGCTAACTCACTAATATGTCAACAATAGCTAACACATTAATATTCCAACAATAGCTAACTCGGTAGTATTACAACAATAGCAAACACAGTAATATTCCAACAATAACTAACGCACTAATATCTCAACAATAGCTAACACAGTAGTATTCAAACAATAACTAACACAGTCATATTCTAACAATAAGTAACACATTAATATTTCAACAATAGCTAGCTCAGTAATATTCCCACAATAGCTAACACAGTAATATTCCAACAATAACTAACACAGTAATATTCCAACAATAATTAACACAGTAATATTCCAACAATAGCTTCACCTCTGACAAGACATCTTGTGAATGTGGGGAATGCCAGGCCTCCACCGTGGTTCGGATCCCACGTTAAACTGTAGGTCCTCCATTTCATCTCACAATCACCCTACCATTACACATTATCGTAAGTGCGTATAACCCGAACGGGTAGTAAGACGCGGTGCTAATAATAATAATAATAATAATAATAATAATAATAATAATAATAAATTCTTATGCTCTTTGGTGTACAAAGATGTTTCTCTTTTCTCAATTTTTGTGTAACAGTGTTCTATGTTCCTAACGACATAAAGTAAATAACATTAAATATTTGATTTATGATATCCGGTGTAATGTTTCTACAAGATTGAAAATACATATTAATTCGTTTCACAAATGTTACGAGTTTTTAGTAAATGTTTATTTTTAAAGATGAACGTGAGATAAAGTTTATGTGGTGCACCGTAACATTTATTTAAATTGGTTATTGGTGTTTGGGGATATCTAGCAAGTGAGGTTGGTTGGTGTACCAAAGTTTCATTCTTTGAACTACCCAAGCTCGATTACAAAAATATTGGTTAAATTCGCGCACCAAATATGTGCAATGTGTGCAGCACACGAACGTGCGACCAGTTTATTATTATTATTATTATTATTATCACCGCGTCTTACTACCCGTTCGGGTTATACGCACTTACGCTAATGTGTAATGGTAGGGTGATTGTGAGATGAAATGGAGGACCTACAGTTTAACGTGGAATCCGAACCACGGTGGAGGCCTGGCATTCCCCACATTCACAAGATGTCTTGTCAGAGGTGAAGGAAGGGTTTGGTAATCAGATAAATCTGTGCCGGGACCGAGGATTGAACCCCGGCCGCCAACACAGAAGCCCGACACCTTACCCCCTAGACCGCCAGGTCACTCTGTGTTTATAGTTGGTTTATCTCAATGAATTGGATGCCATCAAGTATGAAAGTGACTTCAACTCAGGAACTTAAGTTGAGGAACGCGAGAAAAGATAGGCCTAAGTGTTTTTTTACCATTTTTATATTAATTTTTTTTTGTGTCAAAGTTAATCAAATTATTCTTCAGTACTAACAAAGAGTTTAATTTTCTTCACGTCTTGATATCAACAGTTATTGAATATCTGTTATGACCATCGCGGTATTTGTTGAGGAACTTTGTAAATGAAGAGAAAAGGTTGTCATCAAATTCCAGTACACCCTCGACAGATATTCAACAACTGTTGAGGTTATCATGTGAAGAAAATTATGCTATTTGTTTCTACCCGAGCAATTTTTTATTTATTTTGACCAAATCTAATTCTTTTACTATAAAAACTGCAAAAACCCTGGCCTTTTCTCGCCTCCCCTACATCCTCACCTTAAAGGCGGACAGTTACGTCTTTGCCGAAAAAAAAAAGTTTCAAATTTCTGTTGAAAAATAGAATAGAAATCTTGACGTTCTATACCGCATTTACTTGTTTTATTAATAGTAAGAAGTTTAAAATTGAGCTATTATTACTTCTAGGGGTAAGGTGTCAGACTTCTATGCTGAGGTCCAGGGTTCAATCCTCGGTCCCGGCACAGATTTATCTGATTACCAAACCCTTACTTCACCTCTGACAAGACATCTTGTGAATGTGGGGAATGCCAGGCCTCCACCGTGGTTCGGATCCCACGTTAAACTGTAGGTCCTCCATTTCATCTCACAATCACCCTACCATTACACATTAGCGTAAGTGCGTATAACCCGAATGGGTAGTAAGACGCGGTGCTAATAATAATAATAATAATAAAACTGTGACGCTTCCAGTTTCCCACACCAGTGGGCATGGGGACAAAGGCGTCAGTGTTGCCTTGTCTACCTTGTCGATGATAGGAAGGTCATAGTTCGTATACCGGCTGGATATATTGAGGCTAGTCGAATAGTCTAAGTCTTCATCCTTGAAAGAGATTGGACTGCTGACGACGGGTATATTGAGGTTATAAAATCACTGTCGGATGGTTTTACCTAAATGTTTCCTTCCTCTCCCTCCAGGCAAATGTGAGTACATTTCCTCATCCTTGACACAGAGTCGTGATTAGTACATAATACCATAATGCTAATGACACACACGTGTTGTGAGACTCAATGGTAATATATCTGTATATGTTTGAAAACTGTGTGTCTAGTTGAAGATAATGTGTTTGTTATCTGAATGTCTTAGTTTAAATATATAATTGGAGCATTTATTTTGTCACCCAAGGAAAACACGTGTACCATGAGTTGTCTGCTTTGTTTGTCTACAACTGGTAAGGTTAGTCTAATCCGGTGCTTTCCCTACTCTTTTATTATTATTATTATTATTATTATTATTAGCACCTCGTCTTACTACCCGTTCGGGTTATACGCACTTGAGCTAATATGTAATGGTAGGGTGATTGTGAGATGAAATAGAGGACCTACAGTTTAACGTGGGATCCGAACCACGGTGGAGGCCTGGCATTCCCCACATTCACAAGATGTCTTGTCAGAGGTGAAGGAAGGGTTTGGTAATCAGATAAATCTGTGCCGGGACCGAGGATTGAACCCCGGACCCCCGACACAGAGGTCCGACACCTTACCCCCTAGACCACCAGGTCACCCTTTTCCTACTCTCATCTGAGAGCTCTAGGTTTGATCCAGGTTTGAGAGGTTTTTTAACCTCTCTTCGAGACAATGCTGGTGCCTTTCCTTAAAATGTATCCTCATCATCCTCTGCTTTTAGTCTCTTCGATATAAGTTGTGGATAGGCTCAAATGGACAGTATTAAAATAAGTGTACAGTTTATTTATTTATTTGAGGCTAACGTGCACTTTCTAAACCGACTGAATACTATATCAGCATGTAATAATATTAATATTTAGCACCACGTCTTACTACCCGTTCGGGTTATACGCTTTAAGTACTAATTACGCTAATGAAATAGGAATTGGGAAGGTTGAATTAGAGGAAGTGAACCCGCATTTGCGTGGAGGGAGAGTGGAAAACCATTTAGGAAACACCACCCTCAGTTCACCCGACCGAGATTCGAACCTCGATCTCCCCGTCCTCAGCAGTAGAGCTCAACACGACAAGCGCGTTAGCCAACTACGCCACCGAGGCGGGTGTCTGCATGTAAAAATGTATACGAACAACAGCGAGATGGTCTACCAATTTCCACACAGCTTCAAAGGTTATTTTACGCGTCACAACCGACATGGGGGCCGACCTTTTTAATTCCTCCCCTCCGTAGGAAGTTGCGTTACGGATTTTTATTACTCAAGAAAATTCCGTGGACCCCGGCTGGGTTTGAACCTACAAACATCGAGTCTTGAGGCGAGCATTTTACCCCAAGACGACTGAAGCTGACCAGAGCTGCTTTCAACCATACATGATGACTTGTTTGAGAATCTAACCCTGCACCTACTAATAACGCGAGGGGCGTGTTCTAAAACTGTTTGTTCCAGTAGGCCAAAGCGCCCCCACAGATCTTAATAGTCTGGATATTAATATCTTCCTAAAGATATTTATAAACAACATCAGTTTTTTGTTAATGACTGGCTATTTTTAGGCACTTAACATACCTGTCTAATTAGCACCTGTGACCTCCTGATAGTAGCGGCCACTCAACCCCCTCCCCTTGTCTCGTCCGGAGCCCCTCTCCCGGGAGCACTGTAGGGGAGGGAGGGTTTGTCGCGATCCACTATTTACCAGCCTCTCTCGCCTGCTGTCAGAATCGCGTGAGTCGCGGCGACGCCAACAAGCAAGGAGCACCAGGCGTCGGTATTAAGGACAACACTTCTTTCCACGTCGTCGGGGCGTTACTGGATACCGGTGTCTCGGGTAGACGTCCTGACCTCTGATCTGCGCCATTTGACTGAAGGGTGGTTTGTGACCGACACCTTTTTGCACGGGATCGTAACGACTGGTATTTAGTATTATTTTATTAACAACTTTCATTCTATGGTTGGTATTGTGGAAAGAAACGAGAGTTAAACTACCAACGTTAACATTTATCAACAAAGTATATAAAATATTTCTCCATTTCTCTACGCTTGATAATATAGTTGTTGAATATCTTTCTTTATTAGGATACTGTAGGGGAATTAACTATAATTTTATCTCTTCATTTGCCACGTTCGAATGCCGGTGTGATCGTGACAGTTCTAACAACTGTTCATATCACCAGGCGAAGAAAATGAAACTAAACGTATCTACTGGAGAAATACTTTATTTATTTAGGACAAAAAAATGTTATTTGTCATTAAAAAAAACTGCAAAATTTAAGTACCTTAGCTCACGTCTCTTTTCATACCACCTTAATAATAAAAAAAATACAAATTGTCATTTTAATTATTATTAATAAAAATATATGTCTTCGGAATAAACAACTTTATCGAAGGATTTTTACAGGGTTGTTTAAGATTTAAGATATTGTTTGGAATAATATTATGATTTATAACTTAGTAAAATAGGGAAAATTGGTTACACGACATTGTTTGGTATAGTGATGCAGAGAAATATCAGGACCTTACTGAGAAATCGGGGGGGG
>CABEEJ010001249.1:84602-99765 GCA_901482245.1 Timema douglasi | reverse complement strand
CCCCCCCCCCCACACACACACACACTCACATCTAGCACGTGACAAACTTACAATCTCAATACGGATATAAATTTATGATTTGAGTTCGATTAGAAATTTCAAATTTGGATCTGGTAAAGTTTAATCTAAGATTTGAATCTAAGAGTCAAGCTTTTGATTATTTGTGATATTTTAAAATTAACAGAAATTAACTAAAAACACCCATTAGTAATTTGGTTAATATCCTCTTCTGTCCCTTCTATATGAATATTTGCACAGCCCTAATATCTGTATATCTGCACAGCCCCTGTAGCTGTCACTATGCACAGCCCCTGTAGCTGTCACTATGCACAGCCCATGTATCTGTATATTTGCGCAACCCCCATATCTGTATATCTTTGCACAGCCCATGTAGCTGTCACTATGCACAGCCCATGTATCTGTATCTCTGCACAGCCCCTGTATTTTTATCTCTGCATAGCCCACATATCTGTATCTCTGCACAGCCCCTGTATTTTTATCTCTGCATAGCCCACATATCTGTATCTCTGCACAGCCCATGTATTTTTATCTTTGTACAGCCCCTGTAGTGGTCACTATGCACAGCCCATGTATCTGTATATTTGCACAGCCCCCTGGAACCAGGACGGAGCGATGCTGGCCCTGGGGATGGTGGGCCGGGTGGCTATCGCCAGCTCTCTGACCATGCTCCAAGTGGGGTCCCCCGAGCTGTTCCCCCCGGAGATGCGTAGATTGGGAGGAGTCTCCTGCGTCACCTTCGGCCGGATGATCCTCCTCTCAGCAATATTCATCGTCTCGTTGGTCAGTACAAGTGCATTCGTCCATCTTTATTCACCACGGGATAGGAATTCCTTACAGAGTATTAATATGGAAAACTTTTTACGATTTTTATGATACGAACGATTTAAAAAATGTCTTCAGGTTAAGTTACTCACAGGTAGACCGTCACTGTCCGTTCTTCATGTTTCAATATCGATGCTTGATGATGCCTCATCCAGGCTTGTACTCTAACTTGTCATTAAACAAAGACAGGTGGGAAGTTACAAAACGTTAAGTCGAAGGTCAAATCTCCTCCTTCTGCGATGTTGACACACACACACACAGTAACTTTTGCATCTTTGAAATATTTCCATGTCAGAAGAAAACTCGGCAATATTATTTGAGTTATCTCACTAAATATAGCATATTCCAACATACAATCATTAACATAACAGCCACTAAACAGTGTTTTAACACAGACTGGTGATTAAATGACAGAGAGAAATTCAGTTCCATCAGCACAAACTAATATGCTTTGTTTTGTTTCCCTAAATCTTTCTCTTTATCTAGCTGTACTGTTATATGTGACAACACAAACCTTATCTTTGCCTTTGCTTCACATTTAAACAGTGACCTGTGTACACACCTAAACACATATTTGATCTCCTACTCTCTACTTAAGGGGGCCCGTCTCGATAAGTGAGAAATTACCGTGCAGACGTTTAGCTCTTAACACAATATTTAATTCTACGATGCGCTATTTAAAAATATTGTTCATGCCATACTAAAGTTAAAAGATTACAGTCGAGTTCTTTTTTTTCTCAACAACCCTATCCTTTATCTTTATTAATAGAAAAGAATGTGTGAAAATATGACATTAGCTCATTTTCAACAACTTTTCAATCATATTTACAGAGCTATGAGACCAGCCATGATGAAAAGGGGCTCTAGATATTGCCTTCCTTTAACAAATACGGTAACTTATTGATCTTTGAGAACTATTATTATTATTAGCACGGCGTCTTACTACCCGTTCGGGTTATACGCACTTACGCTAATGTGTAATGGTAGAGTGATTGTGAGNTAAGGTCAGAATGATTCGTTCTAAGTGTTCAATTTTAAGTTCATAATTTATATTATTATAAGCCCCACGTCTTACTACCCGTTCGAGTTATACACACGCTAATGTGTAATGGTAGGGTGAATGTGAGATGAAATGGAGGACCTACAGTTTAACGTGGGATCCGAACCACGGTGGAGGCCGGGCATTCCCCACATTCACAAGATGTCTTGTCAGAGGTGAAGGAAGGGTTTGGTAATCTGATAAATCTGTGCCGGGACCGAGGATTGAACCCCGGACCCCATCACAGAAGTCCGACACTTTACCCCTAGACCGCCAGGTCACCATTTTAGAACTAGCAGCGAGCTTTGCTCTTTACCTTAAGATAAGAAGTTTTGTAGTTTTCTTTCCCCTCTTTCTTAATGACATGAGCAAAAGGTGGTTGCTGGTGAAGGGCAAGGGTGAAGTATAAGCTAAGACAGAATAGAGAAGTATTTCCAAAGAAACAGACCATTGTATTTTAAGCCTGACAGATATTGATACAGTCTCTCCGACCGAGGCGGCCGACTAGAGTATAATTTTTGGTTTTGTTGTTTTGTATCTGAAATTATTATTCTGTCTGATTGTGCTACCAGGCAAACTACGGGAAGAATGTGTCTCTGAGTACGTTTGGTGGCATCACTGTGATAGGAGGTTTGGCGACACTGTATCTGGGGTTCCCTAAGAATGACTCGTTGAGTGCTCAGTTCAAGAGGAAGCTACAATGTGTGTGGAGCGTCGAGAATCGGGAGAAGACCAACAATAATATCAGGTGTGTACCACATTTTCAACATTTGCTGCACTATATTATTATTATTATTATTATTAGCACCGCGTCTTACTACCCGTTCGGGTTATACGCACTTACGCTAATGTGTAATGGTAGGGTGATTGTGGGATTAAATGGAGGACCAACAGTTTAACGTGGAATCCGAACCACGGTGGAGGCGTGGCATTCCCCACATTCACAAGATGTCTTGTCAGAGGTGAAGGAAGGGTTTGGTAATCAGATAAATCTATGCCGGGACCGAGGATTGAACCCCGGCCACCAGCATAGAAGTCTGACACCTTACCCCTAGACCGCCAGGTCACCCAACTATAGTAATATAGCAAAATGTTATCACTATTGACCACAACAAAATATGTTTGTATTTTATAAAAGTTTCTTCCCCAAGGACATTGGTTTGTAGCTCTACTCGTCTCGATCCCACTCTGAGGAAGACTGTAAGATAGCACTAAAGTGTATTGTCACGAGGTAAACCTGCTGTTATAAAAGCTAAACATATGTTCACACCTGACAAATCATTGACGAATGTTGCAGCTCCCCCAACAAACTTGGCGCTGATGAGATTGTGGAGAGGTACACTTCAATCCTCGGCGATGGTAATATGATAGTTTGACAGTGAAGAGTAGATGGAAGGCAGACACAGCTTTCTCAACAACTCAAGTGATACAGCCTTTTACTTTCAACAGAGAAACGAACAGCAAATAAACAAGTGTTTTTTTTTAAATAAAATATGTCTTACAGTAAACAATATGGAGCACCTCCATGATAAATACACAGTTTAGTTTTAAATAATTTTTCATACAGTTCCAGTACATAAAATAGAATAAAAAAACACATTTTCTTTAAACTTAAATATTGTCCACATAGAATATGGGCACTAATTAAAATTAATCAAATTTTAGGAGTGTCCTTTTTATTAATTAAATATTTTAAAACTTTCCAAGCTATTAAGTTTTAACTGATATTTTATAGGATTTATAATCATTGCAATGGTTTTTTTTAAAAGTTTAGAACATAGATTGTTGCTAATTTTTTAGTATTTTCTGTTTAAAAAAACATTGTCATTTTATCTAGTACAAAGATAAATATAGCTCAACATTATATTTTAGAAACAAGCATACAAAGACAAAATAGAATTAGAACTTAGATGTAGATTTTTAAAGTAACTTATGCTATTTTTAAATAGGTTTTTATATAAAAAAAAAAACACATGATTTATCAGCAAAAAACAGTTGAAACTATCTTTATAATAATCTTATTATTGGAAACAACCTTTTTAAAAATGTGACTTTTGTGGTAAATAGTATTATATTTTAAAACCTTGGTAAATCTTTTGGTTAAGTAAGGTAATATTTTGTTTTAATATATTGTGTACACCCCTGCAACACACAAATATATGTCCTAATTTATAAATTTATATAATCGTATGTCGGGTATTTGTCTTCTCTTTAAGATTTATTTGGTCGAGTGTTTATAAAACCGTACTTGTTGTGTACCCCTTTGGGTCCATGGTCAAGCTAATGTACCCCTTCCAAAACTTAGAAAAACATTAAGTAAAGAGTACTTGATAAAGTATATACATTTTTTCCAAATTTTACTAAAGCTGTAACAGTAAACTAAAAAAAAAAGCCGGGACAGAGAGAAAAAAAAAGCTTAAAAAAGTTCACTAAAACACTTTAAAATATACAATAGTTTGTTTATTGTATTTAATATTTTAAAAACTAGGTAATAGTTAAAAAAACTCAATTTCCCTAAAGTCATGGGGAGTACGAGTACCACAGTTTTAGTGCCAACTTCCCCCTCCTAAATAGTGAGTTGCAGACGGATAGATTATGACTTCGCTAACACAATATAACTTATATCATCATACAATGTTACCATTTAAATATATATTTAATCAAAAACACTGAACACATGAGCATTTAACATAAAACTACAGTTAATTTCATGGCAACATGGTAACCATTTTTTGTATTTCTATAAATTTTCCGTCCTTAGAAGTTACCAACTTTATATAATCACGTAGTTTAGTATGGCCTAGTACATAAGTATTTTCAAATTTTTAAAGACTACCCAAAAATTTTTTTTTTTCTAATCTGAATCTCCAATTCAAATCTTAAATTTATCTACAAAACCTGAAAATAAATCAATAATATTAATAATAATAGAGGCAAACTTTCTCATATTAACATAATTATTGGTAATTTCCCCCTCCAACCCGGAATTATGATTTTAATTCTTAAATTACAATAGCAAAATCCTAAATGTCCAACCTTTTTTTCCCCTCTATGTTTTAGTACCTACAACTAGATGTATGTCACCCGCATTCAGTTAAGTGGTATATTAATGTACTGGGGACTCATTGTTTTGTCCAAGAATTATATTGATTTTAAGGATCCAAAAGATCGGACACTAATACATTTTAAAATCTACCAGTTCTATAAAAATGAACAAAAAAACAAGTAAATTATACAAGTTGTTGTTTTTGCACACATTTATGAACATTCCAACATTATAATGATATCATCATTCATTATCATGAAGAATCATTAATATTATGTAAGGTATTTTATCTCCTAAGCATCAATTTGTTCTGCAATGTTAAAATTTTAAGAACTATCATATTTTGATATCAATATTTTTTAAGCTATTTTTAACATGATTTGAGCATCTTTGTCTGGATATCCTGTTTACAAAGGACATAAATAATCATATCCTAAACCCTTGTTTAGTGATCATGGCCAGGATACAGTAGCCCCATGACTTCTTTGGTGCTGACTGACAGCTTTGAAAAGTTACCATACAAAATTATGTATCCCTACACTGAACCATATGATCTGCAAAAACATGTGTTTAGCAGCTGTCACTTTTGACAGTCAAAATTTAGGTATATACCTAAATGATGACTGTCAGAAGTCAGCTGTGAGCTGTCAGTCAGCACCAAAGAAGCCATGGGGCTACTGTACAAACAATTAGCCTAATTTATTGATCCTTGATGCAGACTCTTAGACCACAGCAAGCCCAAGATATTACAGATAATATTAGATCTTGGTGAATAAGTCAGTAATTATTACAGTCATTCTTGTTTCCCTCCTGTGGCCTGGGTCAGTTTTTTATTCAAGCCATATATTCCTCACTACCGGCTTGCTAGGCCTGTTGTAGCTTCATATATCTTATAATTCGATTTAAGACTAAGACGGGCACACCATCCAGTCCCCCGGCCATTAAGTTATCAACGTGAGAGAGGGTAAACCCATATTTTCATTAATGAGACGTTTTCGGCCATGTCGGGAACCGAACCAGGGACCAGTAGCTCAGTAGGTAGACACGCTACCAACCGAGATAAGGTGTCGGCCAGTATTTGTTATATTTAGTAAATTTTGTTTTGGATTAATGTCTCTCCCTTGATAGTGAAATACAGGGTGGGCCAGAAACAATCAGACGATCAATGCCGAGGAAAGTGTTGGGACAACGTGCTGAGGTTTGTCCGACGTCCGGTGGAGCTCACCTGAGTGATAAAAAAGTGAAAAAGTTTAGGATGTAGTTTGCTTTTATTTAGCTAATTAATATTTATTTTTCAATTAAAGTGTTAATTTTCAAGTTACTGATCATCTAAATGTATTGCCAGTTTATTGAAGTGTTTAGTGAATACATTGACTCTGAGAGTTAAAACACAGTTTAGAAACATTTATAAAAATCAACACACGAAATGGAAAAGGTATGGAAGAAATGTTTGTAATGAGCTTAAAATGTTATTGAATGTTTTATGTTGGTTTAGTGTGCAATAGAAATTGGAAGAGAAATTAAAATGTAATCCAGCCAAAAAATGTATTTAGAGCGAAGTTTAATATATTTCTGGTACATCTGATGTGTACACAATGTGGCTTATGTTCTTGTATCTATATCGAGAATAATGTTGATGCATTTCCTAAAATTTCACCCTTTTCTTTGTTCTCTTTGATTATTTACTAAAAAACGAGCATTTGGACCCTAAAATGTGGAAAATAAATGATTATTATTGGAGTATGCAATAACCTAAGGATTGTTTGTGTACCTGGCTGTGATTAGTATAGTACATTCATGTCTATGGGGGTATGAAGCCAAGGCCTGCCACATGAGGAAACCATGTGTGTGTGAGCAATGTGTGCAGGTCAAGAAATAAACGAGGAAGGGACCAATCAAAGTGAAGATAGATCCAGGTCACTTGACCTATGACACATCAAAATACAAGATGTTCCTTATCTTCATGACAATGACTAAACGTGCCTTCATTCTATTAAGAGGCTATCATCAACGTCTACTTTTATAGAATTTGGTAAAAATAAAATCTCAATTTTGAGTCTGAAGAAAACTATAAACACTAAATTACCCCAAACATATTAGGAGGAACAAACACGATAAGGCTTTTACAAAGAAAATAGCACAGATCACACTTTACAATGCTGCCATTGGATAAAGAAGTAATGGCTGTCTTTCCTGTCTGTACCTTCTTTCAAAAACATACAAAATAGGTACCTCAAAAAAGAGAAAAAAAGGTTTTCATTAAAGAGATAAATTACCTCAAACACATATTTTTCTCAAAAGATTTATTGATTTTCTTCAACTGTTGTGAATAAGGTAGAACATTGTTACCCAGGACTTTGGCAATTTGTCTACCCCTTTGGGGGCCATGTGATTACCAATGTACCTCTTCCTGTTATTCATAAAAAAAAAGGAACCAATACCAACTTTTTAATAAAACTCAAGCTAAATAAAGCTGTGACAGAGGGAAAGAAAGTCTTATAAAAGTCAGACATTGCATCCAAAACCTGTGCTAATTCGTTTATTAGACTTAGTATTATTAAAAACTATTTTACAATTAATAAAACTTTGTGGTATGAGGTAGAATTTGAAATCCTTCACCAGCTATTGGCTATGTTTTTAGACATCATAATCATGAACGATACTCAAAGATTAAAGTTTTTTAGTTTGTATCAAAAAATTAAAATATACATTGGTATTGTAATCCTAATCACACCAACAAACTTTGTTTGTTAAATACTCTTAAAATAATGAAAGCTTAGCTTATGAGTTGATGGTAGCTTCTTAAATAAATTTTTTTTTTATAAAAATCACTTATGAGTGTACAGTTTAAAAAAAAACTATTGTAGTACTTAGACATAATAATTTTGTACTTGTCATGATTCATGTATTAAATGTACTTACCTTGCAGAAAATATATATACACAATTTTTTATAGTCTAATTTTCTTATTCTTTGATTATCTGGGCTCGTCACAAAGACATTCTGCCAAGTTCTGATCTGAAAGGTCTGGTTTCAAACCTCCTCAGATGCACTCTAAGGTGATTTTCAATATATTTCAATATATTTAAACACATGATTATATATTTTGTGAAGTATAAAAACTATCCTAAGATTTTGAGTAGCTAGTACAAACTATTCTTGAAATGTCAAAGTCCAAGAATTCACAGTTACATCGATCAACTTTAGCTAAGATTGGCTAAGGTATGAATAATTTGATATTTTTGTAAACATAAAAAATTGTAAAAAAGAAAAATATTATGTGATTTAATGATGTATGATTTTGATGGCAAGAAACTTAAGGATGATTAAACTTTTTTTTTACAATCAACATTGATAAGATTTTACTATTTAGTGTTATTTTATTATTGTTATTAGGTGTTCAGTCTTATGACAGGTCCATACCTTTTGTCAGTGAACTTAGACCGCCAATGCACCCTTTCCTCTGCCTCCTCTTTCAGCTCCCAGAATCTTCTTCTTTCCTTCAAGTCATCTAATATTTGAATCCTCCTTCCTAAGCTCCTCTTTCCCTCAACCTTTGCTTCTATTATGTTGTGCGCAAGACAGTTCCCCCTAAGGATGTGCCCGATCCAGTTTGCTTTGTACCGAAGAATCACATCCAAAATTGTTCTCTTCTCACCCACTATTCTTAGGACTTGTTCATTTTTCAACCTGTCAGGTGGATACCTGATATTTTCAAGTCTGCTTCAACACTACAGTTTTCATCTTCTTGAGAGTCCAAGTTTCTGCTCCATACAACGCGATGCTCCAAATGAGTTTCTTCCTCAGTTCCAAACTCAACTTGCTGGTCAGCAGAAACTTCTTCTGGTTGAAAACATCTCTGTCCAAGACGATTCTAGATCAAATTTCCTTGATGCAGTAGACATCCTTTATCAGCGTGCTTCCCAGGTACTTGAACTGCTCTCTTTTCCAACTCGTGGTTTGATTTTCAGCGGCTCTTCATTTTTAAAAAATCCTCTTCACTTTATTTACTTCTCAATATTGATCTGCATGCCACATCTTCTCCTTGTCTCCACCAGTTGGTCCATCATTTCCTGCGACTCTTCTTGGTTTTTGGCCAGAAATGCTAGATCATCTGCGTATTTTCGTGTGTTGATGTCATGCCCTCCAATCCTGAAATCAACATGTCCCTCCAGGGCTTCTCTGACCTGCCACTCTTCGTACAAGTTGAACAGACTGGGCGACACACAGAAACCCTGCCGCACTCCTCTTCCTATCTCTGCGCTATGAGTATCTCCATTATTCAGCTTCACCTTCATTTGTCCCAGGTACAGGTTTTCAATCAGTCCCTCCAGTTGATGCCGATCTTATTGAATATTTCAATCAGTTTCTTCCGCTTTACTTTATCAAACACCTTTTGCCAGTCGAAACTAAAATATACTTCTTCTTTGACTTCCAGCAATCTCTCTGAAATTATTTTCAAAATCCTGATGGCATCTCTGAAAGCAGGCAGGTATGTGTATGTATGTACAGTACTCAACCCGGAGGTTGTAGTGCTCCTCAACAGTTCCGTCGTCAGTTGCAAAGCCTAGGCAGCACCGAAGAGGCGTACTAGAGAAATGAGGAGTTGCTTTCCTCGTCAAAGCCATAAGTGAGACAAACAGATATCAAAGAAAGTAACAACTCGCTCCAGCCCACACCTGGTGGCATAGTGTGGGCTACCAGCGCCTGGGGCAAGGCAAGTATTGTATTGCGCCCCCTAATCCGTGGACATATAGCACTTCCCCGAGTCCTTTCAAATTCAGAATTAAACCCCTTGGCCCCTAAGCACATATATTGTACTTTAAGAAAATAGTGACTTATTAAATTTAAATTGATTTAAGTTTATTTAAAACCTCCTGGTTTTAATTTGTGCCAAATATTCAATAACAGTATTGAAATCTATATTGAAATCTTTTTCAATCGACAGTATTGCTAGGCTACTCATTCTTTCTTGACTCATTGTAGATCTCTGATAGGTATTGATTAATTTTAAGTTTTGAGAAAATTCTTTCACAACTGGCAGTTGAAACAGCGATAGTTTAAAATATTCTTGATGTCACAACAAAGTTAGTCAAAACCTCTTGCAGCTACCAATTGTACATCTACCGAAGCAAATCTAAAGCTGTCCAGTTAGCAATCTGATCATCAGGATTGACTTCCTTATAGACGACAATGTGGTACCGAAGGCGATTTATTTCGGCAATCTTAGCTGCGGCGTTCAGCTCTGTGTACTTAGCACATGTGTGCTGACTTGGTTCATTAATAAAATCCTCTTTTTTGGCATCTAACAATGTCTGGATTTGCAGAAAAGCATATCACTTGTGAATTGTATGCATCTGTTTTGTACATGTGGTAATTTCGGCCTTAATCTGATCGATTGCTTCCAGTTGTTATCTGCGTGTTTCTTGTACTGAGATCAAGCCATGCTCACAACTTTGCTCACCAGACCAGCCATCTTCTTACGTCTTCCAACTCTTTTTATCTGTAGGAATGCCGTACTTTTGCACATCTTCAGCGCTTTCTCAGAGGCTTTTAATACTAGACAGTCTCGTTTTTTCTGTCAAAATAGAGCTAATGCTTTCAATTTAAACACACATTGATCAAGTGCAAGTCTCTCTTGTTGTAGGTAGATCTGAGAATCATTCATTTCGGTTAGTACTGGGTACCAAAAATACAAGACAGTGACACTACTGCAATTCTAGGTTTCTAAGGAAGAAGCAGGGATACAGTCCACGATCCTGCCTCCGACACTACCGCCTGTATTGTTCTACCATGCCACCCTGTAACTAATAACTACTGGCCTTGAGATATTAGAGGAGGGGAAGACGGTTAGTAGGAGAAAGTATGGCCAAGTCATCCCTTCTGCTCCCTCCACCGTCTTCGCCATTGCATGAAAGAAAACAGCAAATCTACCTGGCAGGAAAAAAAAAATCGTCATTCAAAATTTGCCGTCCCTAATATCTGCCTGCCACTGTGTATACTAAGCCTATGTATAGATACTCCCTGGTTCTTGAATGATATCATGAATTGAGGCACGCTGTTTATACAGGTTGTACGTGAAATAGTCACTACCTTTTTTTCTTTTGAAATTTTGCGCCCGGAGTAACCACCCCTAAGCCACCCCACCCCCCACCCCCGTCCCACGCTATGCCACTGCAGCCATACCAGAGGATATAGTGCATTGTAAACACTATATCTCACCAGACATGGATTTGGGATGTTATAAACACTATTATCTGTGACCAGAGCTGGATATGGGCAAAATACTATAAACAGCCCTAAATAAGGGGTTAGTTCAAATTGGATGGATATACAAACATTGCTATAAAAAATAATCATAAAAACTAGACTGTTAGAGAATTTAATCAACATAATACCCAAACATAAAGTACAAACAATTTTATGTGAACTAAATGGTTCATAAATAAATATTTCACAGCATATTTAGACATATTTTACTGCTAGGTTTGAAGCAAAACAGTTTAATTAATACTTATTATTTTTCAAATATTGATGAGCTTTTCTTTTGAAAAAAAGATGATGTTATGGATTAAAATGTTATTACTATTAAATTGCTGTCATCTATTATTATTTAGATAAATTGTTCTGGAGCAATCACTCAACTTTTACTTGAAAACAAACACAGGCTACAATACATTTCAGTTAATAAGTTTTAAAAATACAGAATTCAAAGTAGTTTTTATAATCCTGGGGGGATATAAAATAGATACTAATAAATGCCTAATGCAAAGGTCATTAAAATATAACATCCAATTAATGGAGTAATAATGAAGTAATAATGAAGTGATTGTAGCCTCTTACAATTTAATAGCTCAAGTATAACTGCTATTACATTAATAGATACCTGATAAGTTATCAGCTTTACCTACTAATTAATACTGCAGCAGATTATTCAAATTAAACTAATGATTACACAAAATATTGTACATTTTATAAATCAACATCACTTAACACAAGATAAAATGCTTCTTTTATTTGTTACTTAAATATATTTTTATTACTTTTTTCAAGATTCTTTTTCAAATCCTTAATTTTATTAAATATCACTTCAACTGTCAACACATTAATTTATATTAAATCCTGTTTTTTTTTTATTCCTAAAACAATTTCACATCAAATTGTGTATGAAAACAACCACATGCCATTTAGAATAGAGACTAACATTAATAATAGGATGTTAAACATTAATTAAGTACCTTTCAAATTTGGTTCAACAGTAATTTAAATATATACAATGGAATCAGATTTAATTCATAAAATACATCATTTATAGCAAAAGTTAAAATCACACCAAAATTAACCAAGCTATTCATTAAATAGATTACATATAATTGCTACCCAAATCATGTCTAGTATAAAAAAAAAAGGTCTCAAAATTTTAGATAACATTCCATAAGGGTTTACATTTTTAAAAGTTAAAATGCCATGATATCAGTTTGGCAAACAACACACACTAAATACTATATAAAAATATGTTGTATATAAATTATCGGTATGTACAGTATCCACAATATCCACAGTTATATAAAGATACTACTCCACAAATACATTCATAAATGATGCCGACATTAAATCGAGATTAATTCTACATAGAATTTCGGTATAGTTCCGGTTTCTCGACATCAATTTAAAATAAATTACTCTCCATAAAGTTTACACAATTTCAAACGTTTTAATAAGTCAAATGACTTATTTTTTTAAAAGAATAAATAGTTCTAATATTGTGACATCATTTATGAACAATGTCCAAGAAAAACAAATATTAGATCGGCTCATTCCGTTGAGACGAGGCACTAGGATAATACTGGGAGCTCCAAAACGTTACCTTAACCGTCCGTTTAGTCGAGGGAATATGGTAAAATACCTGGTAATAAATTACAAAGAGAATGTAAAAATTAGTTAATAAAATACATGTTTCCGTTTATATTACAAATCAAATATTTTCTAGTTATATTATCAGAATGTATCAATATATGAGAAGATATAAAAGGAATGTTTCATTTCTACCACTGATTATTTTAAAACTGCTTCAAACCCAAATGGCTTAGTTGGCACTACCTGGCACAATAGAAACTATAAAACATTTGTACCTCGCCTGCTTTTGCAACATTCCAAAACCAAAATCCGATCCAACCACAATTTCTTAAAGGGGTTTGTCTAAAGCAGTGTTTTACTAAATTCCATAGTCGTGTACCCCTTTGGGACCATGGTCTAACCAATATAACTCTTCCAGCTCTTCATAAAATAAAAGGAAGCATATATGAATTATATTATTGAGTATAAACAGTCGTTACAAATAATAAAACTCTAGTGGCAACTAAACAAAACTATGAAAAAGGAAAACAAATGGCTTATAAAATGGAATGATATCATGTCAAACTCTACGTTAATTTGTTTATAACACTTCATATTATATATTAAAAAAAAATAATTCTTGATCAATAAAACTTAGTGGTGTGTCATGTACCCCTGGGGGTACACTGGGAAACACAACATCTTGACCACAGACAAGGCCCCACAGTTGGTTGGACACAAACCCAACACCTTCAAATTCCTCCACGATTACAAATAAAGTTCCAATGACTCAAACACCCGACTAATATCTACACACAGCTAACACAAGACACTCGGAAGAAACAAATTTCGCCGGGAAAGACCTCTCGATTAAATTCATACAAGGCTTTCCAAAGTTCTATTTTGAATTATTAAAAATAAAAGAGATTCCTACCAACAAGACTAGCAGCTACAATTCACATCCATAATTTCTTTGAAAACCTTCTTGACTTAAAGTAAGACGAGAAAACGACTCAACTAGAACATACAGCCATTATTACGAAGAGATTCGTGAACTCGCTCTTGTTTTGATGCTGACTAGAGTAGCCTAATGCTCTGATATGTGCCGGCACTAGCCGAGAACAATGAGACCTACTCGGAGTAAGTTAGCGGTAAAGATGGCATCAGTTTCATTAACAAACAAGGTCATCTAAGGACGACGAGACCAGATTAGCCATCATCCGTAGATATCACAGCTCAGGGTTGCCACTATTTATATTTATAACTAAAAATTCCGTGTATTTTACAAACAATTTAGAGGAGTATTTGACCTTACAGCGACATTCATCCAACCCATACTTCCTGGCGGAGTGAGGGAAGATAAGACATATGTTCGAATCAGCGTTTTTAGTTTTTCAGTTTGCGAGAGTTGGAGTATGGGGTCATAACGAAGCTTCACTACTCCGGCTATTCCTTGTTGCAATTTCTGTGTTGGGTTAATTTCAGGTGGAGCAGGTTATCAGTCCACACAACCCATGAATTTCTAGGAACAAACGAGAAAGAGCCTACACATTTTTCCGAAAAGATACTTTCACACACCTTCCATGAATCTCATCTATTTAAAGCGTGCAGTAAAATGTGCCAAATTCACAAATATTCCGGCATTTTGTAGTTCTTCTGGGTTATATTCCCTGTTTTCCTGGTTATTTTATTAGACAAAGGAAATTCGCTGTGTTTTCCAGGTGCGTGGCAGCCCTGACTTGCCGATTCTGGCGGCCAGGTTAATATTCCTGGTCAGCTGAACTGAAGTTATTTTGAAAAGTCTTTTATCGTCCACCTTTGGGTCATATAAATGCCAGCACAGCTACTTTGAAAATAGTTCCCACTACCCTTACACGATTGTGTGAACCAAAAAAAACAAAACACAAAAAATTGCACATGAAAAATATTTAGTCTCCCCTCAAAACAAATTATTGATTAGTTAACGTAACAATAACAATAATAATAATAATAATAATAAAGAAGCATAATATACAATATACAATAAAATGGTTTTAAACAAATATAATATGTTTCATTGTATAAATGTACGATGAATCTGAACTGACCTAGTTCAACATTTTGTTTGAGAACATGAGAACAATAAACATTCTATGATGGAATGATTCAACACAAAGCAAATACAAAGTTTGCTCTTGGCAACAACAGATTCATTACAGTAATAATTCAAAGTACAACTATAAATAAAATTATTTTTGCAAAATAATAAGAATAAAATAACTTAATAAATTGTATAAAAAAGATGTTAGTTTTTTAGTTCTTATCTTTAGTGTTAGAGTTATCTTTAAAATAATGTATAGGTGTGAAGAGACTAATGTTTAGTGGGAGGGGGGCAGGCATAACATTTAGGGGAGGGGGCA
>CABEEJ010001249.1:55639-74861 GCA_901482245.1 Timema douglasi | reverse complement strand
GGGGGGGGGGGGGGAACTTTTTCCAATCCTTGTTTTAATGATTTAAAGAAGGTAACGATTCCATAAATTGTCTTTTTATCTCGGTAAACTTGAGAACAAGATTGTTCTAGTTCATAACCACTAGCCCTGTGGTTGAAGGAGGTTAACCTTGTGGTTCTTCGTGGGATCTTCCATGAAAATATGTGAAAAATGTCCCATTTTTGTGGTCACATGGTCTAACGCGCTACTCTCGCAGTAGATTAGACTGTCAATGATGAGGAGATTAAGGTTCAAATCTTGATCGGGTGAGTTTTTCAAAATGGTTTACCACTCTTCCTCCATGCAAATGCATGTACAGTTCCTCTAACTATAACCTTCCTAATCCCTAAAACCATTAGCGTAATTAGTACATAAGTGTATAACCCTATTGGGTATGATAATAAGACGTGCTGGTAAAAAATATATGGAAAAACTAATTACAAAGTTTGTAACTATAACGCCTTAATAGATTATTGTTTTAATTGGTATTATTATAGTGTTTCTAGTCAGTGACCTGGCGGTCTAGGGGATAGGGTGTCAGACTTCTGTGCTGGCGGCCGGGGTTCAATCCTCGGTCCCGGCACAGATTTATCTGATTACCAAACCCTTCCTTCACCTCTGACAAGACATCTTGTGAATGTGGGGAATGACAGGCCTCCACCGTGGTTCGGATCCCACGTTAAACTGTAGGTCCTCCATTTCATCTCACAATCACCCTACCATTACATATTAGCGTAAGTGTGTACAACCCGAACGGGTAGTAAGACGCGGTGCTAATAATAATAATAATAATAATAATAATATATTGTTTCTACACTAATTTTTTTAAATCAAAAATAAGATTTTTATTTTAAATTTGACCTCCCTATGAACATAAGGTTGTTTCATGTCAGAGACCTGATTTGGGAACTTATTACAGTTAACATTGGGTTCTTTGGCTCTGAGCGTCAACGTTCTATCACTGAGCGCTCCAGGAATCACACTGTGCTCAGGGTGATTCCTCACTCACACTGTGCTCAGGGTGATTCCTCACTCTCACTGATTCATCAGATCCTAGAGCTAGCAATGATCCACTCAGAATCAGCTTTTTGCTACCGCTTGTACAAGATTTGATTATACAAGTTTGACGAAATACTCGAGGGTGGAAATAAACATTGGTAACAGACAGAGCCATCTCTGGGCACATTCGATAAACTCACTTGTTCAAGTTCTTGAGGAACTCGGGGAAGTAGAAGAACTCGGGAATGAGTTCCTTAACGTCGTTTGGGTTATCCATGAGCAGTTTCCATGTCTGGGGGATGGAGTGGAACTGTCTGTCCGCAACATCGAACCTGGACAAAACACACACCACATACTCGACGTTACACACGTCTTTCTCCCTCTGCGCATATGAATAGTTTTATTAATCGTTTTTTATGGTAATATGTTTGATAAACAATTAAAGGTGGATTTTGACGAGATTCCATAGACTGTTATAAATATTTCTTTCCTCTGAAAGGGGAGGCCATGAGAATGAAGTTTGTGAGGAGTGAGTTGGCTGTCACGAGAAGGAAAAGGATTAGGAATGACGTTATCCGGGAAAGAGTAGGAGTACCGGGAGTTCATTAGATACTATAGGAAGCAAGAGTGAGATGGTATGAGCATGTAATGAGGATGAAAATGGAGAGAAAACCAAAAAGAATGATGGAGATGAAGTATGTAGGAAAATAATTGCAATGAAGACCAAGAAAGAACAGATAACAGAAAGTATGCAGGTGAGAGGAGAAGAATGGAGGCGATGGAAGCGATAAAAGCAGGAGGAATGGTAGAAGAAAAGAGGAAGATGAATGCATTTTACTATACTGGCCCGGGCCTAGGCTGGAAACAGTTGATGTTCATGATTTATTCAGGATTTAGCTTCATTAAATATTTATTAATCATTTGGAGGGCTACATTGGCTAGGACATGACCCCCAAAAGGGACAAATGATTGGAAACTAATCAGGCAACACCGTTTTAACCTCCTTGATGAGAACCGAGCGATGCAACCTACCTCCCGCTCTGCAGCTCGACGTGCAGCGAAGTGAACGGCTCCACCCTCACCAAATAGTGCAGCACCCCAGCCGAGTTGGAGTAGTGGGTGCCGTAGTGGAACTTGGCGATGGTACCTAGGGGGACACGCACGTTGAAAATCCGAGACATGAGACTTGAACCAGAATGGTAAAAAAAAAAAAATAATCAGGGAAGAGGAAACCTTTAACTGTTAATCCTGACGTGTGTACATATCTACACATCACTCCCCCCCCCCCTCTCCCACCTATGTTTTCTTCAAGAACACTACATTTGGATGATCAACAAGTAAAGACAATTATTATTATTATTATTATTATTATTATTATTATTATTATTATTATTATTAGCACCGCGTCTTACTACCCGTTCGGGTTATATGCACTTACGCTAATGTGTAATGGTAGGGTGATTGCGAGATGAAATGGAGGACCTACAGTTTAACGTGGAATCCGAACCACGGTGGAGGCCTGGCATTCCTCACATTCACAAGATGTCTTGTCAGAGGTGAAGGAAGGGTTTGGCAATCAGATAAATCTTTGCCGGGACCGAGGATTGAACCCCGGCCGCCAGCACAGAAGTTTGACACCTTACCCTTAGACCGCCAGGTCACCAGTAAAGACAGTCCTTGTTATCTTTGTTTGACAGAAGCGAATATAAAATGTTTACAGGTAAACCATTGTGATTTGTGAGTGGAGCATGACCCTGGGCCCGAGATGACTCCTGGATACCTCAGTGGTTAGAACAATGGTGTACTAAGCCAAAGGTCCACAGTTTGATTCTTGTGTCCAGGTATTGTTTTTTAATTTAAATAGTGTGATATTTAGATGTAGCTGAAACTGTGTCTAACAAATATAATAGTTTGGTTATTTAACCCATTATAAACCATCGTGTCTGTAATTTGTTGTTATTTAATGAGAGATTCTCCTTTCTTCGACAGGTCGATACATTGGTCAGATTATATTAAGGTGGGGGAGGTAAATGACACGTTTTAAGTTCAATATTTTTGCAGTTTTTATAATAAAATACTTTTTTTGGCCAGAGTAAATAAAATATTGCTTTATTAGATCTGTTTGGTTTAGTTTTCTACACTTGGTAATATTAACAGTTGTTGAATATTTGGCATGAGAATCCTGGAAAATGAACAGGGCTTTTTCTCATTATTTAAAAAGTCCTGTTCTAAGTCTATGACAGATATTCAACGCCTGTTGATATTATAAAGCCTAGAAAATTAAATTAAACTTATCTACTGTACCGATATACAGTAGGGCCCCCTATATCTGCAGGTAATATGTTCCTAGCTCTACCGTGGTTACGTGAAACCGTGGATAGTACCAAACTATTATTTAACATGATATTCATGTAAGATACATATATATGGTAAAGTTTAATTTATAAATTATTCACAGTAAGACATTACCAATATTAAATAAAGTACATAATATGTACTGTACACTACAGTGCACTTAATATTCTCCATTATTTTTGTTGTGACGATCACTGATGATGATGATGATGATGATGAGTCAAGTAATGTACTTTATAATTTAGTTAAATATAGGGGTGATTGTTTTAAATGTAGTGAATTAGATTAAGGAGTACTCTAAGTTGTATTTATATTCAAAAATCTTTAAAATTAATTTGTAAGTATTTTAATCTATCGCTTGGTGTGTGGTTTGAAACTTATAAGCTATTTTTTTCTTTGATTAACTTATTATTATTATTATTATTATTATTATTATTATTATTACTGCATCTTACTACCCATTCATATTGTATGCACTTACACTAATGTGTAATGGTAGGGTGATTGTGAGATGATAATGGAGGACCTACAGTTTAACGTGGGATCCGAACCACGGTGGAGGCCTGGCATTCCACACATTCACAAGCTGTGATTAATACACGCCTTGTCAGAGGTGAAGGAAGGGTTTGGCAATCAGATAAATCTGTGCCGGGACCGGGGATTGAACCCCGGACCCCAAGCGCAGAAGCCGACACCTTTCCCCTAGCCTGCCAGGTCACCCAAGGAACTTTAATTAAAAATAAATATAATTGAGCATCGGCAAACTGTGGATAACAGAAACAGCAAATACTGAATCAGTGGGTAAGGGTACCTTGCTGTATTATATTTATTTTGTTCTAAAAAAGTATCTTACTATAAAAGATGTGAAAAAAAGTACTTACACTTCTTTACATCATAACTTAAAAAGTGGTAAAACTCGAGAAAACAGATGACTCACCCGAGGGATCCTCAAAACTGTCAAACTTGGCCTTGACCTCGGGTATATTCTTGGGGTTGACAACCCCGACAGGTCGGGAGAGATCTCTGAAGGAGGCCGGGTTGTTGAGGTCCAGTTCCTGAGAGGTGTAGTCGGCCAGGACCCATGGAAATACAGGGTACTGGGAAAGGTCGTTGTATGTGCGTCCCGCTAGGGTGTTCAACTGGGACATATATTTCAAATTCAAACATCAGTGTGTGGCTTGGACAGCAATACAGGTGTAAAGGTATCAGGAGAACATAAGGTTATTAGAGGTGAAGAGGTATCAGGAAAACATTAGGTTATTAGAGGTGAAGAGGTATCAGGAAAATATAAGGTTATTAGAGGTGAAGAGGTATCAAGAAAACATAAGGTTATTAGAGGTGAAGAGGTATCAAGAAAACATAAGGTTATTAGAGGTGAAGAGGTATTAGGAGAACATAAGGTTATTAGAGGTGAATAGGTATCAGGAAAACATAAGGTTATTAGAGGTGAAGAGGTATCAGGAAAACATAAGGTTATTAGAGGTAAAGAGGTATCAAGAGAACATCAGGTTTTTAGAGGTGAGATGATAGCAATACAAGTGGAGAGGTATCAGGAGAACATCAAGTTTTTAGAGGTGAGATGATAGCAATACAAGTGCAGAGGTATCAGGAGAACATAAGGTTATTAGAGGTGAAGAGGTATCAGGAAAACATAAGGTTATTAGAGGTGAAGAGGTATCAAGAGAACATCAGGTTATTAGAGGTGAGGTGTTAGTAATACAAGTGGAGAGGTAGGTATAAGGAGAACATCGAGTTATTATAGGTGGTGTTAGCAATAAAAGTGGAGAGGTATCAGGAGAACACCAGGTTATTAGGTGGAGAGGTATCAGGAGAACATAAGGTTATTGAGGTAGCGACTCATTACTTTGATAAAGTGTTTGGCAGACAAACTTGGAAAATGATAACCAGTACATGAGATTAAACTCGACTCTCTACCAGTGAAGTTATTCATGTGTCCATTCAGCACTCTCTCTTTGCTTCAGGGTTGCATATGTGGACATGTGCTGTGGAGCTATATCTGGTTGAAGATACTAACTACCATCAAGGCATTGACAACTGTTGAGTATTTTGTTTGTTGCCATTTGAGAATTTTTATATGCATGGTTTGTAAAAATATTAGAGATCCAGGATATGTAAGTGGTTACAGCATTTGTGTTCCAAGACAAGGATTTTGAGTTAGATTCTCACATCAAACATTATTTATCAACTAGATTGACAATTTTGATCTGTGTTTTTCACCGCATCTTACTAGCTTTTTGGGTTATTTGCATTTATATTAAATAAAAAACTATATTACGCTAATGGAGTAGGGTAGAATTGAAGAAATGTGCTTACACATGTAGAGGAAGAGTAGGAAACTACTTGGGGGTAAAATATCATCAGTACACCTGGCAGGGTTTCAAACCTTGATCCCCTGTCATCGACAGTCCAGTCTATTGCGAGAATGATGCCTTAGACAGTTTAAACGCTGAAGCGAGTTTATTGATAAGTAAAAATGTTGGCCATATAATTATGTGTCTGGTGTCGGTAGTGTACCTGCATGAGGTAGTCGAAGTTGGATATATCCCTGTTGACCCACTTCTGGGTGAGCCCCGAGGACCGCAGCAGGTCGGCCGGAGAGCGGCTGCCGTACTGGTACAAGCTCGGGGGACGTAGACTCAGGATGCGTGTGAACACCTTGTTCCTGGTCTTTGGACAAACGCAACCATTAGGTATTTATCGCAATCAGACAAGGTGGTGAAATTCAACCTTACTCACAAACATGTAAATGGTTGTTCACAGTCACCAAGTATTATTTTAAAACTATAGTTATTATTATTATTATCACCGCGTCTTACTAACCGTTCGGGTTATACGCACTTACGCTAATGTGTAATGGTAGGGTGATTGTGAGATGAAATGAAGTTCCTACAGTTTAACGTGGAATCCGAACCACGGCGGAGACCTGGCATTCCTCACAGTCACAAGATGTCTTGTCAGAGGTGAAGGAAGGGTTTGGTAATCAGATAAATCTGTGCCGGGACCGAGGATTGAACCCCTGCCGACAGCACAGAAGTCTGACACCTTACCTCTAGACCACCAGGTCACCTAACTATAGTTTTTGATCGTTGAGTACATATATTGATCTGTCCTTACAATGCTTACTGAATCCAAACAGAAGAGTCAGGAAAATAAGTAACAATGAAACATTAGGGTTATCAATGTCCCTAAGAAGCGGGGTTTTGGGGGAAAAAACTGCCCCATATGCCCTCCCCTATGGGCAGCCTTGCTCATGTTCCAAAATTAAAGGGTGGGTAATTAAAACAAAGGTAATCTCTTTATGTTCCTAGCTGCATATCAACTAAGGAACATTAAAAAACAACTGATGTCTTTGACTTTATGTAAATTCCTGATTATTCTTTTGAGAGTTTTATCTTCAGTCGTTGATAGTTTTTTGTTGTTGATAAGAGTATACTATTGAGTCTGGAAATGAGAAAACTATCACTATCACATCACTAGTAGCAAAGTGTCTCACCTTGGTGGAGAAGTTAAGGAAATAGTTGGTTTGGTCAGTTAGGAAGAACTCAAGGGCGCTTCTTCTGAGGTTGTATCGACGCAGGTGTACCTCTCTTAGTTGAGACAAGGCCCACTGCAACACACATCATTGTGCTCTCAATACTGTCATCTGTCGTGATCGTCAGTAGCAACACACACCGTGTGCTCTCAATACTGTCATTTGTCATGATCGTCAGTAGCAACACACACCGTGTGCTCTCAATACTGTCATCTGTCATGATCGTCAGTAGCGACACACATCATTGTGCTCTCAATACTGTCATCTGTCATGATCGTCAGTAGCGACACACAACATTGTGCTCTCAATACTGTCATCTGTCATGATCGTCAGTAGCAACACACATCATTTGTGCTCTCAATACTGTCATCTGTCATGATCGTCAATGGCAACACACATCATTGTGCTCCCAATACTGTCATCTGTCATGATCGTTAGTAGCAACACACATCATGTGCTCTCAATAATGTCATCTGTCATGATCGTCAGCAGCCAACAGAGCCCCAAATGTTGTGTGTATTTGTCCTGTTACTATCTCCGGTACTAAGGTTGGGCGATCAGCTATAAGTTTCAAACCTGGTCATCAACAACTTAAAACTATGTAACTTAAGGAACAGGGCGAGGAAGATGAATTTCGAATAAAATGCACCGAGTGAAGTGCTTTATTCATAATGTATAAAAAAGATCAAGGTAACTCATTTACATATTACATGTATAGATATATTTTAGCACCACGTCTTACTGCCCTTTCGGATTGCATACATAAGCACTAATTACACTAATACTTAAGGATGAGGAAGGTTGAATTTAGAGGACGAGTATCCGTATTTGCGCGGAGAGGGAGGAGGAAACCATTTATGGAAAATCAAACTTAGTACAACCCACCAGGAGTCGAATCCCGATCTTACCTATCATCGGCAGTCTGGTCTAACACGAGAGTGACGCCTTGGACCACGTGGACACCGAAGTGGGTATCCATATAATTAATCTGTGTTATTATATATTATCATTAGCACCGCGTCTTACTACCCGTTTGGGTTATACGCACTTACGCTAATGTGTAATGGTAGGGTGGTTGTGAGACGAAATGGTGGACCTACAGTTTAACATGGAATCCGAACCACGGTGGAGGCCTGGCATTCCCCACATTCACAAGATGTCTTGTCAGAGGTGAAGGAAGGGTTTGGTAATCAGATAAATCTGTGCCGGGACCGAGGATTGAACCCCGGCCACCAGCACAGAAGTCCGACACCTTACCCCTAGACCGCCAGGTCACCCTGTTCTAATTACTGCCCTGTTTTAGCCAATGACCTTGAAATCCTGCCGCTCCACATCGTCCTTCAGCTGGCTCAGGTCGTAGAAGTACACGTGACTGGTGGTGAGGTCCAGCCGGCCCTTGACTACCGACATGAGGGTCACCAGTTCGCATTCCTGGTAGAGGATGAGCTTCTCTTTGCCCGAGCTCTCTGGACCCTCGTTCCTAGGACAGTGCAATGGACACTGCTGACATCTCTCTATCTCTCTAGAGGCACACTACTGATATCATCTATCTCTCTAAAGAGGCACACTACTGACATCTCTCTATCTCTCTAGAGAGGCACACTATTGACATCTCTCTATCTCTCTAAAGACACACACTATTGACATCTCTCTATCTCCCTAGAGAGACACACTACTGACATCTCTCTATCCCTCTAGAGAGGCACACTACTGACATCTCTCTATCTCTCTAGAGGCACACTACTGATATCGTCTGTCTCTCTAAAGAGGCACACTACTGACATCGTCTATCTCTCTAGAGGCACACTACTGACATCTCTATATCTCTCTAGAGAGGCACACTATTGACATCTCTCTATCTCCCTAGAGACACACACTACTGACATCTCTCTATCCCTCTAGAGAGGCACACTACTGACATCGTCTATCTCTCTAGAGGCACACTACTGACATCGTCTATCTCTCTAGATGGCACACTACTGATATCGTCTATCTCTCTAAAGAGGCACACTACTGACATCGTCTATCTCTCTAGAGGCACACTACTGACATCTCTATATCTCTCTAGAGGCACACTACTGATATCGTCTATCTCTCTAAAGAGGCACACTACTGACATCGTCTATCTCTCTAGAGGCACACTACTGACATCTCTCTATCTCTCTAGAGGCACACTACCGATATCTCTCTATCTCTCTAGAGAGGCACACTATTGACATCTCTCTATCTCCCTAGAGAGACACACTACTGACATCTCTCTATCTCCCTAGAGAGACACACCACTGACATCTCTCTATCCCTCTAGAGAGGCACACTACTGACATCTCTCTATCCCTCTCTATAGAGGTGGACTCACTCCGCCTCCGAGACCAGTCTCAGCTCCTCCTCCAGGCTGTTATCCTCCTCTGTCTCTCCACGGACCACGGCCGAGGCCAGGTTGAAAGAGAGCGGGATCTCTTCCGACTGCATACGGCTCAGCCATCCTGAGGACCACACGAGTCTTGGTAATAACCAGGAATGACACCAACAAAACAGGCAATGTTCATGCGCTCCTGATAATAGTAATATATATTTTAAACGATATTTTTGGGTTTTGGGATTTGAGCTCATATTTTCATGTTTTGAATAATTTGTTAGTCCTTTTTTATACATAATTATATACAATCACGAAAATATCGATTTGTTTAAAACGTGAATGGATTAATTTTAAAAATGATTTCCAGGAGTCCTACCTTGAAAATTTTAATATTTTTTTCCCCAAACAAATTTAAACCCTAGTGTTTACTCGAAAATATCAAATTTTAAAAAATGTACAACAGTGATGCCATAATTTTAATAAACGACAATTATTATTATTATTTAGCACCGCGTCTTACTACCCATTTGGGTTGTACGCTTAAGTACTAATTACGCTAATGGATTAGGAATTGGGAAGGTTGAACTAGAGGAAGTGAGCCCGTATTTGCGTGGATGGAGAGTGGAAAACCATTTAGGAAACCCCCCTCCCCCAGTTCACCCGACCAAGATTCGAACCTCGATCTCCCCGTCCTCGGCAGTCTAGCTCAACATGAAACTAGCGCGTTAGCTAGCTACGCCACCGAGGCGGGTAATAAACGACAATTGCTTTCAAAAGCAATTTCTATATCTACACCAAAACTATTTTAATTTATTTTTCCCCCCATCTTTCAAGTAAAACTATTTACTTCGATAGTTATCGTATTAATATCGGAAACACAATATTCATACAATTTAAGTTATTCGGTTAATGAATGAACTCTGTTAGTACCGGGTTACGGATGTAATTAAAAAAAAAGTTCTTGAGAGGTAGATTTTCATAAAAATAACAAATATCTTTAATTTCACTGCTTTTTAACCACAAAGCCTGTGAAATGGACAATAAATAAAGTTGACTCAGTCCTGTTTTTGTCAATATTCAATACCGTCAACTTTTAATGACAACAGATTATGTTTTTTTTTATTTGAAGTGAGTCTTCTTTTTAAGGTTTCCTTAACTTCAGTAGCCTCATGGCTTCTTTGGTGCCGACTGACAGCTTACAGCTGACTTCTGACAGTTAACATTTAGGTATATACCTAAATTTTGACTGTCAGAAGTGACAGCTGCTAAACACATGTTTTTGCAGATCATATGGCTCGGCGTAGGGATACATAATTTGGTCTGGCAACTTTTCAAAGCCATCAGCTGTCAGCTGTGAGCTGTCAGTCAGCACCAAAGAAGCCATGAGGCTATTGTAATATAAATAAGAGTGGATATAAGGACGATACATTTCAAAGAGAACCGAGACATAAAGATGATGCCGCTAAGGGTTCCATCCCGGTAAAAAGTATCTAGAGACACACAATTCACTAACAAAAGTTGGAACAAGTTCATCTGTCAGGAGTTGAATGAGGGTAGTCAAGTGGCTAAGAGATACATACCCACGCTGTTTCTTTTCGTGTAGGCTGCATTGACAGACAGACAAGAAATAATAAAGATGAGACAAGCCACAGACAGAGAAACACAGTTCAAGAAGAATAAAAAATTGTGGTGAAAAACTACTCACTACTAGGCCTACATCATTACCGTCACAAGAAAAAAGTGTAATTTCTGCAAAAATTAAACTTATAATACACTAAAAAAAAAGTTAAAAAGAGAAGATGAATTTTTTTTAGGCCATGTTACCTAAAAAAACAACTCAATTCCTTAAATATTTAAAATAAACATTTACCATGGTGATTAATACAAAATTACTGTTTATTGAAAACTACAAAACATGGAAAAGCCGTGCTATAAAATGCGTGTGCTAGATTACAAAGCTTGCCCAAAAGCGACAACCAAACATAAGTTTCGTGTTGGACAAGTTTAACACAACTACAACATTTAATTACCACATTCCAGCTCCTCAACTACCATAATATTTGGACTTTGGAATTATTGTATTCCCATTCATTTGGCTGAACTATTATTATTATTATTATTATTATTATTATTATTATTATTAGCACCACGTCTTACTACCCGTTCGGGTTATACGCACTTACGCTAATGTGCAATGGTAGGGTGATTGTGAGATGAAATGGAGGACCTACAGTTTAACGTGGGATCCGAACCACGGTGTAGGCCTGGCATTCCCCTAATTCCCAAGATGTCTTGTCAGAGGTGAAGGAAGGGTTTGGTAATCAGATAAATCTGTGCCGGGACCGAGGATTGAACCCTGGATTCCCAGCACAGAAGTCTGACACCTTACCCCTAGACCCCCAGGTCACCGAAATATGATTAAAAATTGAAATTTCCGCCTATGTAAGGTACCCTCAAATTCATTTTAATGTGAAAATGAAAGTTATTGTTTTGTTTATAATGTTAAACAATGTCTAAATACAAATCTTATTCAAAATCACTATAACGGAATTTGATAACATTGATTATATCCCTTTTTTCCCCCCTCAGTAAATTTCCTTCATAAAAATAACAAACTAATAGAAAACCCTCCCCCACTAGGTTCTGTCCCGTGGTCTGTACTTTAAGTGTGCAAAGTTCCAGCTTTCCAAGTCCTCCGGAGGCTCCTGGAGTGGCCCATCTCCAGACATTTAAAAGCCTCTAGAAGTTCAGAGTGCTCCTGATGGCCTTCAAAGGCCCGGTTCTCCCGATATTTAGAGCCTTGTCTCGTCACCGATGATCCTACAGTCCTACCTGTGTTATCACGCAGGTTACTCGCGTCCGTGTGTTGACTGAAAGTCAGGCTGGGACACAGTTTCAGGCGCATGCGCGAGAAGTTCTCGTGGTGCGACAGCTTCCAGTGGCGGGTCATCGGCGTCCTGGAACAAGCAAGATACAGCCCGATTACAATCTAGATCTACGTCAAGTCATATCACTTCTGTTAGATATTATCAATACTTATAAAATAACAATATTATCAATGTTGACCGCAACTAAATGTGTTTGTCTGTTATAACAGGTTTTTCCCAATAAGATCTTACCATGAGCACGAAGTCACGCGGCTAAAACGTGTTTGGAACCGAAGGGTGTCTCCAAGACTCCAATGACTTATAAACAGCTGATTAGGGTGATTACATTGCTCCTGGATAGCAACCCACGCCACACTTATAACCTGTATTATCCGCATCAATGACCGCAAGGTCTAAGGCGCTGCTCTCACTGATAAATACGGGAAGATCGGAGTTAGAACCTAATCGGGTGCACTGAGGAAGGTTTTCTCTAAGTGGTTTTCCAGCCTCCACGCAAATGCAGGTACATTTCCTCTAAATTCACCCACCTTCATCTCTAACAATTTAGAGTAATCATTGCATAGGCATATAACCCGAATGGGTAGTAAGACGCGGTGCATGTAGAGTTGTAAAGACTTGAGATTGTAATAATAGTACTGGGTTCAGCCACGAGGACAGAAAGGATGTAACCAGGGTCCTCTAGACCTGTAGTCAGTCTCCCTTGACCACTCAGCCACAGACAGGATGTAACCAGGGTCTTCTAGACCTGTAGTCAGTCTCCCTGACCACTCAGCCACAGACAGGATGGTACCAGGATATACTATACCTGTAGTTAGTCTTGCTGACCACTCAGCCACGGGGACTAACCTGCGTAGTATACGAGAGTCCACGGTGGTTATCAAACTGAACTATCCCTAATTAGGATTCAGAGTTCGTCCCAAGTGCGCATAACCCATTCCAAGCCCGTCCGCCCTACTTTGAAAGGGAGTGTCGTAAAACATTTCCCCTCTCGGACCGGACTTCGAGTTTTGTGACATCAGGACAGTCAGTTCATGGCGGGTACCACCACTCTTAGGAGCAGACAGACTTTTAAAAGCTACTACAAGCTTATCCTTGATTCAGAATGTTATTATTTATCACAATAACCGTCTTACTGTCAATCATGGCAGAGGGGGAATAACTCACACAATTCCAACATCATCCACACCCAGAAGTTCTACATGACGAGTCTTTCTGACCATCTGAGGCGGCATCCCCATTCTACATCGACGGAAAACTATCCCCAACGCATCCCGACGGGATTCGAATGACACGCTCCCTAGTCAAGAGTCAAGCAAGTTGACACTGGGCCAACCCTACTGTCTATTGTATTGTACAGCAGCCCCATGTCTTCTTTGGTGCTGACTGACAGTTCACAGATGACTTCTGACAGTCAACATTTAGGTATATACCTAAATTTTGACTGTCAGAAGTGACAGCTGTTAAACACATGTTTTTGCAGATCATATGGTTCGGCGTAGGGATACGTAATTTGGTCTAGTAACTTTTCAAAGCTTTTAGCTGTCAGTCAGCACCAAAGAAGCCGTGGGGCTACTGTACCTCAGCGGGTGAGGGTCAGTGACAAAAATAAAACACATGTCAAGTAGTTTCAGAGGTTGCAAAGAGAAACTGAAAAAAAAACTCAACCGGTATTCGAACCCCGATCTCTCAGTCTACAGTAGTCCAGCCTATTGCAAGAGTGACACCTTAGACCACGCAGTAGAACCGATAGGGTAGCTACACCGGTGNGGGGGGGGGGGGGGGGGGGGGGGGGGGGGTTGTCCTACCAATAACACTTTCCAGTAATAAGGCTTTATTTACTCTAAGCACACTTCCTCATCCTTACCGCTTAAATTAAACAGGTGATTGCTTTTAAGTGGAACGTAACATCGAATAAGGTTATATTACAAATGTCGGAACAAAAGCTTATTAGAACCAAACTGTCACAGTTCTGGAATTCCCCACATGTTACCTTTGTGAACCCGACAGAGGTCAAGAACTGCCAGTGAGGTGCTTTAGTTCGAATACTGGCAGTGGTTGTTATTATTGATATGAGCGATGTAGAGTATACTACAATAATTAGTTAGGAACTATATTGAAGATATTTAAATACAGAATAAATAAAAAAAACAGACCGATATTTCAAACCAGTCGTCAGGCTTCACAAACCAATCGGGGTTCATATCCCTGTTTGGGTGTTACACATCTTTATTCACACAGTCGGGTGACCTGGTGGTCTAGGAGTCCGGGGTTCAACCCTCGGTCCCGGCACCGATTTATCTGATTGCCAAACCCTTCCTTAACCTCTGACAAGACATTCTTGTGAATGTGTGGAATGCCAGGCCTCCACCGTGGTTCGGATTCCACGTTAAACTGTAAGTCCTCCATTTCATCTCACAATCACCTCTACCATTACACATTATCGTAAGTGCGTATAACCCGAACGGGTAGTAAGACGCGATGATGATGATGATGATGATAATTTATTAGCACAATCCCATCATCTGTTGTTACACCATATTGAAGCGTTGACCAGGGAACAGAAGTAACAACACATCTACGATCCAAATATTGCAGTTTATTGTCAATACGTCGAGTGACGTGGATATTATACAACAACATTAACGTGTCAAGAACAATAGTAAGTGATACAGTAACAAGAACAATAATAGTAAGTGATACAGTAACAAGAACAGAAGGTACAAAGGAAAGTCTTAAAACATACAATACATTAACAAAAACAAAGAACACAGTGTAAGTCTGGGTAAAGGGGGGGGAAGGTAATCCTATCCAATGAGTCGCCGGAGATATAATCAACAACCAATCACAGCTTTACAAACAATATATTATATGGTTCTTAATAAAGTTACTGCAAATCTAACAAGTTTCATAGCTAGGTAATTTTACGGAAATTGTCTTTAGTAAACACACATGAGATTAAGCAAAGGGAATTCGATTGTATTTGTTACAAAAATAACTATAGAAAAAAAACTGGCTAAATAAAGATGGTTCGTTTGGATTTAATTATGTGAGTATGTAAATTTTACATCAATAAGTGAAAAATAAAATTGCGACGACTCAACGAGACGCTGTTAAAACTAAACGGATGTGATATTTGTTGGAGAAACGACACTTACGAATTACATTCATGATCTGGCCTAGTTGGACAACTTCTTTCAGTTAAGAAGAGTTTAATACCTACCATACAAGCGGGTAGAGCATCGCTGCTTCAACAACAAACCTCAATGGTTCTAATCTCCATCAGAGTATGGTTTTAAAAACTCCAATTAACTTATCTAACGGGAGGTTACTTTAGGGCTAACGGACCAAATAGGACTAATCTCCTCCAAACCAGACTCACATTCAGTCATGTCATGCGCAGTGGAAGGGGGCGGGGAGGGGGCGGCACTATACGATCACGGGGGCGGTCTTGACGAGGGCCGCTGGTACAGCTTTGACAGCAGCCACGGCGACCGGCAGATCACGCTGCACCACGGCGTTGAATCCATTGTGAGGGTCGGCGTAATAGTTGACGGTGCGACGCACGCCGTCGGGCTCGATGAGGCTGTAGCTGCCCCTGACGACGCCACCATCCCGCGTCTCCTCCTGAGCCTTGGAGTCGCCGGTCAGGGTGTCCTGGACCGTGTACGCAAACTGGTACTGGGGGTAGGCGTCGGCGTAATCTTCCCTCACCACCTTGGCAAGGGGGGCGGCTACGGCAACGGTTCTCGCCACGGGGGCGGCAACGGCGACTGGGGCGGCAGCGAAGGCGGTGTAAGGCGACGCAGGGTAGGCGAAGGCCGGCGCGGGGGCGGTGTAAGCGAGGGGGGCGGCGGCTGGTATGACGCCTGCCCTCACCAGCACCACAAGACTCACCACGGAAAACACTACCTGAGGAGTTAAGTATGTGTTACTCGGGGGTGGGCGCCTTTTGGTTTTCAAGAAGACTCATCAACAACAGTCACGTTTTCATCAACATTCTGGTTTCCCGTCCTCTCTTTAGGCGAACGGTGGTGCATTTACCATGATTTACAAATCCCCAATCCCCTCAACTATGTTATCTTAGATCTTGCAATATAGTCCAATATTAACAGGAAAACCTATTTTGTTACAGACAACATTGTACTTATTATTGTTATTTTATAAGTATTGAGGATATCTATCTAAGTGACAGCTGCATATCACACGACTTGACGTATGAATACTCGAAAGTAGATCTCTAGCTATCAGATAAGGTTCTTCCTATGAAAATTGCACTGTTTATGTTTATAATAGCATATGGGCTACTCTCAGATAATGGCTATAGCGTTTAGTGCCAGAACTGACTATCAGCGTCTCTATTTGAACCGAACTAACGCTCTAGACCACTCTAAAAGCTGTGACGTCAGACATAAATATCACGACTTACTGGCTAAGACTACAATAATTATGGATGATGAATAATTTTCAGGTTATAGCCCACACCAAGACTGGTCACAGGGAGGTCGGGGTTCGAATCTCGGCTGTTGTGCGGTGGGGGTTGTTTATCAGGCGCGATTCATTCCCTCTGGACGCTAATGCGGGTACATTTTATATTCCTTATATTATCCTAGAGTTAATGGTTATAAAAAAAAATCCGGGTCCAATTTTTTAATCCACTCCTAATGAGCTCCGAGTTACAACAACTTCGCCTGCTTCTAAACCCCGGCAGAGAGAGTTATTTATTTAAATTACACTTTCTGAATAGACTGGTTATCAGCACACGACTTACAAACAAACTAAACTATGGAAGAAACTCAACACCCAGTCCTCTGACCGTTAGTACATCACTTTGTAAGTGAAAACCTTAATTTCGCAGACTACAAATTTGTTACAACATATTTGGAATTGAACCCGGGGCACCTAACTCAAGGGTCAGACGTACTACCGACTGACCAAATGAAATGTTGCTCCCACCGGGACTCAAACCAGTCTCTATGAAGCCCTGAAGATAGCCCTCCCAATAATGGTGTAATCCGAACCAATTATGTACTTACTCGAACGAAAGCCATGTCACTAGTTGTTATGTCTGAAGTAAGACAGGAGACTGTACAATGCTGGTGACAGCCCCCGGGGGGACATTTATACCCCGTAGGGGGTACCATCCCCCCCACCAACGCTCGAGTGTCGACACTTGGGAGAGGTACACGCGCCAGACTCATCCTCCACGACTGCCAAAAAGGGGGCCCTGTTGCGTCAGGCAGACGTGATCGGGGTCCTTAGGCTAGTACTCAGCTCTTGGCGTGGTTAGTACTATACTCGTCAGCTCTTCACGTGGCTAGTACTCAGCTCTTGGCGTGGTTAGTACTATACTCGACAGCTCTTGACGTGGCTAGTACTCAGCTCTTGGCGTGGTTAGTAATCTGTTCGACAGCTCTTGACGTGGCTAGTACTCTGCTCTTGGCATGGTTAGTACTCTGCTCCTGACGTGGTTAGTAATCAGCTCTTCACGTGGCTAGTACTCAGCTCTTGGCATGGTTAGTACTATACTCGACAGCTCTTGACGTGGCTAGTACTCAGCTCTTGGCGTGGTTAGTACTCTGTTCGACAGCTCTTGACGTGGCTAGTACTCTGCTCTTGGCATGGTTAGTACTCTGCTCCTGACGTGGCTAGTACTCAGCTCTTGGCGTGGTTAGTACTATACTCGACAGCTCTTGACGTGGCTAGTACTCAGCTCTTGGCGTGGTTAGTACTCTGTTCGACAGCTCTTAACGTGGCCAGTACTATACTCGACAGCTCTTGACGTGGCTAGTACTCTGTTCGACAGCTCTTAACGTGGCCAGTACTATACTCGACAGCTTTTGGTGTGGCTAGTACTCTGCTCTTGACGTGGTTAGTACTCTGCTCTTGAGGTGGCTAGTACTCAGCTCTTGGCGTGGTTAGTACTCTGTTCGACAGCTCTTAACGTGGCCAGTACTATACTCGACAGCTCTTGGTGTGGCTAGTACTCTGCTCTAGACGTGGTTAGTACTCTGCTCTTGAGATGGCTAGTACTCAGCTCTTGGCGTGGTTAGTACTCTGTTCGACAGCGCTTAACGTGGCCAGTACTATACTCGACAGCTCTTGACGTGGCTAGTACTCTGCTCTTGGCGTGGTTAGTACTCAGCTCTTGATGTGGTTAGTACTCTGTTCGACAGCTCTTAACGTGGCCAGTACTATACTCGACAGCTCTTGACGTGGCTAGTACTATATCAGACAGCTCTTGACGTGGCTAGTACTCAGTTTACTGATAGCAGGTCTGTCAATTAAAGAACACTTAACAAGATATAAACACTAAGGGTATATACATAGTCGCGATACGGAGGTCAGCCAATCCCCCATTCGATTGAACTGCTCGTTATTCGCATACAGGGAGATTGGTTAACTCTCAAGACTTTACTATAAATATGTGGACCAAGGCGTCAGTCTCGTCTTGTCTGCCCATGACGGGGAAGTCGGGGTTCGAATACAGCCGTGAATAAAATTGTGAGTTTGATTAACCGTTTCCCACACTCCTTCCATTTATTTATTATTATTATTTAGCACCGCGGCTTACTACCCGTTCGGGTTATACGATTTAAGTACTAACTACACTAATTATTATTATTATTATTTAGCACCGCGTCTTACTACCCATTCGGGTTATACGCTTTAAGTACTAATTACGCTAATGGATTAGGAATTGGGAAGGTTGACTTAGAGGAAGTGAACCCGCATTTGCGTGGAGGGAGAATGGAAAACCATTTAGGAAAAACCATCCCCAGTTCACCCGACCGAGATTCGAACCTCGATCTCCCCGTCCTCAGCAGTCGAGCTCAACACGACAAGCGCGTTAGCCAACTACGCCACCGAGGTGGGTCAACTACACTAATGAATTAGGAATTGGGAAGGTTGAATTAGAGGAAGTGAACCCGCATTTGCGTGGAGGGAGAGCGGAAAACCATTTAGGAAAAACCACCCCCAATTCACCCGACCGAGATTCGAACCTCGATCTCCCCGTCCTCAGCAGTCGAGCTCAACACGACAAGCGCGTTAGCC
>CABEEJ010001249.1:4283-39651 GCA_901482245.1 Timema douglasi | reverse complement strand
TTAGCACCGCGTCTTACTACCCGTTCGGGTTATACGCACTTACGCTAATGTGTAATGGTAGGGTGATTGTGAGATGAAATGGAGGACCTACAGTTTAACGTGGGATCCGAACCACGGTGGAGGCCTGGCATTCCCCACATTCACAAGATGTCTTGTCAGAGGTGAAGGAAGGGTTTGGTAATCAGATAAATCTGTGCCGGGACCGAGGATTGAACCCCGGACCCCCAGCACAGAAGTCCGACACCTTACCCCTAGACCACCAGCTCAGCTCCTACAGTGGGATTCTGATACGAAATAGGGCCTTATATAACGGGCTTACTACCTAAACCTGGGTATAACCAGAACTACTATTTTAACGGCTACTATAAACAAATATTATTTAAAACATCCAGGCCCAAATACACCCATTATCATCATAATCATCATCAACCGTTTCCAGCCTGTGGCCAACTCAGGTTAGTAAAATGCCTCCATCTTCCTTCCACATTTTTCATCCTTTAATTGTTTCCATTCTTCTCCTCTCACTTGCACAATTTGTTATCTGCTCCTCCCATTTCTTTCTTGAATTCCCTTGCCGGTATTTTTCCTACACACCTCATCTCCATCATTCTCATTAGTGGTCTATTCTTTTACATCCTCATTACATGCCTATACCATCCCATTCTCTCTCTCTCTCTCTCTCTCTATATATATATATATATATTAGTTTTGTACTAAATTTGGGGAAAATATTCGTTGCGATCATATTTCGAGCAAAGCCGGCCCAACTCCGCACGTATCTCGAAAGTGGACCGTTAATAGGTCATGCGCACCAACCAGTCCTTATAAACGTGTCAAGTGGTAAAAACTTTCTAAAAATAAAAACTCTTGGTACTGCCAAGGAAACGACATATTTATACGGACGGCGGGCGCCTGGTTTGATTGTGGGTAAAACAAGGACTTGCCCAAGGCGTTCCCACACACATTACATACACACACACACACACACACACACTTCTCATGACCCATTCAGGAGATATTCTAATGTGTGCATGAAAAGAAACCTAACATTTCGGCGGAGAACATGGCATTGAACGCAGCTGATGGGAGTCACGCATAGCAATGCCCGGTATTGTTCTGGCATTGTGTAGTAGATTCTTACTATCGAAACAGCGATTATATTTACTAAAGACTGTTACATACAAACACACAATTAACTTATAATTAGATGCTGTGGTCTTACTATAGTACAATCTTCATAGAAAGAGCCTTTTAGAAAATACATTCATATTTTGTTGTTGTAGTATTGATAGAAAAAAACCTCCATGGCATGAGTTCGCTACCGAGCGACCGCCACGTGTTGGCGAAGATAGTGCCAACATTTGTGGATAGAGGGTGTTATGTGGTCTGCATAACAACCCCCCCCCCCAGCCGTTTATCTCAGTTTTCTAAACCGGAGCTGATACTTATTTATTCAAGTAGCTCTTCATTTGTCCACACTCACTGCTTCACTGACAAATTCTGGAAGATCCAGGGATAGAGCCCGGGACCCCTGGATCTGTAACCAGGCACTCTGACCACAGATCCAGGGATCGAGCCCGGGACCTCTGGATCTGTAACCAGGCACTCTGACCACTAGACAATAGAGCACAGGGGCGGTCAAGTATTGATGATATCTATCAAAAGTGACAGCCGTAGATCACATAACTTGACGTATGAATGTAATAAAATAGTTTTAGTAACTTTTCTACCTGTAATTCCAACCAAACTCTTGCTGATACTTATTCAAAGATATCGAGTAAGGTCAGTTACCCACGGACCATTGTTTTTCTTGACAATAAAAAAAATCAGGTAAATAAGTCAACCCAATCTACAAACATCGAGCCCCCAGCGTTGGCCGAAAACCTAACCTTGACTGATTACACTATGACAATATCTTGTAAGCTGCACCATAGTGGAACCAAGCAAGGTATCAGTCTTACCTTGACTGATTACACTATGGCCCTATATTATAGGCTGCACCATAGTAGAAACAAGCAAGGTAAGTCTGCTATCTTCCAGTGAAACTTGACGTACTCAGGTCACCCCCACAGAAAGAAAGGAATGCTACTGTGCAGGTAGTTTTCACATATTCTCTTGAGTATAATGTGAGTACAATATATTGAATATTCCCTACTCGTCCCTACAATTTTTAATAGATTGTTGATACAGTCTAATTTTCATAGGAAGGACTTGATCTGTTAGCAAGAAAATATACTAACTCTGTCAGGTATTCATACGTCAAGTGAGGTTATCTTCAGCGGCCACTTTTGATGGATATTATCAATAAATATAAATTAACAATAATAATAAAATAGACTAGATAGCAAAGCTTATTATCTTTGAAAGTTACGGTTACAGCCGTATCTAGATACCATGGAGGCCTATATGTGGCCTACGGTTTCCGCAGGGCCATCACAGACTCTTGTCCCGGGTTCGATTCTGGTGGCCAGGTGTCATTTTTCAATTTAAATAGTAAAAATAACGATATAAATGTGATAAATGTCGACCGTAGGAAGCTATGCACGGTGTTTGGTAAAAAGATCTTTATCGTGAAGGTTGGAGCCTAGCCTCTGCTAATCTTACGGTCGACAGAACATTCGGCCGACCTTCAATACGAGGTATCTACCACTGTTCCCATCAGCAGCCCGACTTCCCACGCGCACGCAGGCTCCGTAACGGCGGGACAAGGACGGAGGACGTTGCTTATTTCAGACGCGTGCGGCGTTACGTAAGACGCAGTGCGTAACAAACGAAATTATGGGAACAATGAGGGTGGGTCAAGCCATCGGGGGAACAATGATTGATGCTCGTCTGTTTGGGTAGTCAAGGTGACGTCACACGACGGTACAAGTGTGGGATAATGTATTATTATTATTAGCACCGTGTCTTACTACCCGTTCGGGTTATACGCACGCTAATGTGTAATGGTAGGGTGTATTGTGAGATGAAATGGAGGACCTACAGTTTAATGTGGAATCCGAACCATGGTGGAGGCCTGGCATTCCCCACATTCACAAGATGTATTGTCAGAGTTGAAGGGATAATGTAGGGGGGTCCTCCTACCTGGGGAATACTGGTTCGACAACAAGAACATACACTTCTTGCACGTTGCGAACTTAAAGCTAGACGAAGGTGCAAGATTATAAGAGTGGGTTAGTAAAAATGGAAGTTAATGAAGCTTAAGTTACAAAATATTAATGTTTAATGGACTATTATCTAAGTATGTATGAACACAACGTGCTTAGTCTTGAGTGATAACATTTTGTTCATCCCATTAACTCTAGTAACATATCAATATGTTATCGACTGCAAGATGTCAAGGGGCAGAACTTGGAATAATCCACGACGACCAGGAGATCTTGGCACTAGTGACCCAATGTTTTCAACTACACAAATATGGCACAGAACCCCAGATAATAAACATATAAATTTAACACATATTTGTTTTCATTTTTATTTTATTTTACAATACAAAATATAAATATGTACAAAATAATGTTACATAGTAATACTGATAAGCATGTTAGTGAAATGATGGAAATGGTATGAAGGTAGTTATTTAGCTGATCATGAAAAGAGTGTTTTTTTAAATAGAATTTACACTCACTAACAATACACATATGTTAAAAAAAGATCAGCAATTTTTTTTATGATGATGAATTTAATATTAAGTCCTTGAATGTGATTTACATATAAAATTGGCAAAATTGGCCAAAAATAGCATGTAGCTTACATCCATATTGGACAATTTTTAGATACATTTTAGGTAGTTTATTTATTTATTTAAGTTTGTAATACTGTTTTTTTTTAGATTCCGATGGGAGCAACTTAGGGCAGAGTGTTTTATAAAAAATATAAAATAATTATTTTGGTAAACCACCAAAGTCTGTAAAAGGCAAACAGATATAATTATTCGAACAAGCAGGGAGATACTGCAACTATTTCTCTGAAACAAAAACTGCCCCGTTTACACGACTTGTTGCAACAAGCTCGAGAGGTGGTATTTTCATGAGTTGGTAGTACTTATGAGAAGATGACGTGGTCTAATAATGATTGTAGCCGTAGTCGTAGACGGGCGCCTTAGCGTAAGCTACGGCAGGGGCGGCGTAGGCGATGGGGGCGACGGCCTTGGTGGCGTAGTGGACCGAGGGCTGACGGTCTACGACGGCGTTGAATCCATTGATGGGGTCCGCGGTGTACTTGACGGTGCGGATGTTACCGTCGGGCTCCACCAGGCTGTAGCTGCCGTGGACGACGTCTCCGTCCCTGGACTCGTGCTGAGACTTGCTGTCGCCGGTCAGGGCGTCATTCACGCTGTACGCGAAGCTGTACTGAGGATAGGAGTCTGGGTAGTCCGGGGAGGCGTGGCCGGAGTAGGCCGGCGCCACGTACGCGGGGGCGGCGGCGTATGCGGGGGCCACTGCGTACGCGGGGGCGGCGGCGTAGCCCGCGGGGTAGCCGGAATAGCCGGCGTAGCCACCGTGTGCGACGGACATCAGGGCCGCGAGTGTTAAAACCTGGGGAGGATTAAACACGTCAGAACAAAACATGGCAGCTTTTAACAAGAAATAATAAGTCAGGACGGCAGGAAAATACCAGAAAATAAATTCCCTGACTTTTTCCGGATCTCAAAATCCATATCAATATAATTTGTGAGGCTCAAAATACTCCAATTGTTAGAATTTTTTTTTGTGGAAGTCACCAAAAAATATTTAATCAAACATAGTGTCTGATAACTCTCTTTGCTAGACAGACTTTTCCTGACCGATTACGAGATTTACTGAAATGTTCCCGATTTCGCTGATAGTTCACTCGCATTTGCAAGTTTTCCACACATTGCCTGATTATCTTGTAGATCCTCATTTCAAGACTAGATACTCGTATGTATTATTTAAAAATTCTGGCCAACTTTTATTTAGTAGTGCTTTTTAAAATAAACGCGTCTTACCCCCCGTCCGGACTCTTCACTTGTTCACACTAGTGGCGTGGGAAAGTAAAGCTTTGAGAAAATGTAGCCACATTTGCGTTAGTGAAAACCATTTAGCAAAAGCCACTGTCGGTGTACCCCCCTGGTATTTGAACCTCAACCTCCCAGTCACCGACAAACTAGACAGTACTGACGACTTAGTCCATGTGCCCACTGATGCGGGTAATAAGTATCGCGTTAGGATCAAACAACACAAATTCAAAGGAACATTATAAATTATTCCAAACTGTTTTAATCTTACGCTGCTATGAACTTTTTAAATTAAAGAGTTTCAAAAACTAACAAGAATTTTGTTTTCTAACTAACGCCAAATTAACTTAACCTAGCACTGTCTAAGAAATCCAAGAGTCCTAATAAGGAAAACATCCTAATCCTGTTCCAATAGCGTAAGTAGGTTAGGATACCGATAATCATATCTGTAGCTAGAGCATACGAAAATAATAGTAGGAAAACAATTTTTAAATTGCTTTATAAATGTAATATTTTGAACATTCTAGTTTTTTGGTTGTTGAAAAGGTAATGTTTTTTTTTTAAAAAAAGATAAGTATTACTCACGATATTACACAATATATTAATGGTCCTAAAAAAGAAATTCAACCATATTTATTGAAATTTTAGCAACATTCTAAATTTGACAACCATGAACTGCTTCGATTAGTTACAAAATAGTTCAGATGTATAAGGTTTAAGATTTCTCCTAGTATGATAAGTTTGCACAGTCACAGTTGACATTCCCCCTCCCCCCTTCCCCTCTGGCGCAAGATGGGGTAATACCCGACTGACATAACAAGCCTGACAAGTATTTTAACAAACTCGTGGGCTCCTAACAAAGGGAGTAATAGTCCCTCCTAATTAGTGCTCCATTGTGTGTATCGGCCGCCACAAAGATACCTCAGCTCGCCCCATTTCCCCCAATTCTCTGACAGAGAAATAACATTACCCCAGTTACCCAGCTCGGTGGACACATGGTTTAAGGCTCTCACAATAGACTAGACTGCAGATGACCGGGAGATCAAGGTTAGAATCTCGGCAGGATGTACAGAGGTTTTTTTTTCTAAATTGGTTTTCCACTCTCCTTCCACGGAAATTCGGGTATACTTAATTTAAATATAGCCTTCCCAGTCCCTAAAACTATTAGCGTAATTAGGACATAGGGGTATAGCCCGAAGATCTACTTTTATATTTTCATAGGAAGTATTATTATTATTATTATTATTATTATTAATAGCACCGCGTCTTACCACCCGTTAGGGTTATACGCACTTATGCTAATGTGTAATGGTAGGGTGATTGCGAGATGAAATGAAGGACCTACAGTTTAACGTGGGATCCGAACCACAGTGGAGGCCTAGCATTACTCACATTCACAAGATGTCTTGTCAGAGGTGAAGGAAGGGTTTGGTAATCAGATAAATCTGTGCCGGGACCGAGGATTGAACCCCGGCCGCCAGCACAGAAGTGTGACACCTTATCCCTAGGCCGCCAGGTCACCCATAGGAAGTACCTCATATTACACATATAGAAGGTACTAGGTCAACTTTCACGTATTCATACGTCAAGTCATGTGATCTGCAGCTGTCACTTTTAATAGATACTATCAATACATACAAAATAACAATAATAATAGAGTGAAATGTTATCAATGTTGACCTTAAGGTGTTTTGTATTTGCTAACAGTCCCTTCCTATGTAAGATGGACAGTAGCTAAGCTGAACGCTCGGGGAGATCGACTCTTCCCTCGACGGGAATGCTCTGTCCCCTCCAGACGGGACGTTATGCAACCCACAACTAACTACACTAATGTAACAACAAACCACCACTTACGGTTATAAAAGCCATCACAGTTGTCGGTCGTTGAGGATGTCTGTCTGCACTAGAATATAACACTTGTTTAACCGGAGACCTTAGAACGTGTTATGACTCGGCTACCGAAAGCGTCACACCTTATATACCTTAACGCTGAGATTTCCAGATTCCTTAAAAAACAAACAAAATAACGACGTACTTACTTCTCTCTCTATCTTTGGAACTACCTGGAGGGAAAACATATATTACATATTATTTCCATGTCTGTAGTGGTGGGAGGGTGGGGAGGGGAGGGTGGTAAGGCTCGTTTCCTGGCCGGATAGTCCCCTCCCCTTCTCTGCCCCTCTATAGGGGGGGACTTCCCCTCCCAACGAGTGCTCCATTAGACGGGAGACTGGCTATTGGAGGAGCCCCTGACCTCGGTCAAGATGGACACCCCCTCTCCTAAACCTCCCCTCTGTTTGATATCCTCTAGTGCAAGGATCGACTATCAGGTTGATCAGGGTGTCCAGATAAACTATATTTTAAAATTCATAGACTTTCCCGAACCTATAAATATGTTTTTTCCAGCCGCTATATGTATTATTAAGATCGCAACTTAATGTAATACTATTTTTACACACGTATATATTCTGAAATTGTGTCACTTTGTGTCGGAAGGGGATAAAGGATATCAGTCTAAAGCGATGGGCTATCGGATTGTGCGATCTAAGGTAATATTTTAGTGAGGTAATAATTATAATAAAATATTGCGCGTCTGGGCTACATCATACTTAGCCCAGTAGTGGAAATATTAGTCAGTACTAATGTACTGCTGTCTAGGAAAGCCCGAGTGTACTAGTCCCTTTCCTCGGAGGCTCTTTCCATGCCCCGATGAGGTGAGTATGAGGGTGATAGTGAGTACGAAGGTGTGGAACCAGTGGAAACTATTAAACCTAACTTAAACCTAGTTAACCAGACCCTGGTGACCGTTGGGGTAGTTTCCCTACAGTGACATTAACAGCCGGTAATCGAACCCGGGACCCCTGAACTTGTAGCCAGGTGTACTGACCACTACACCACGGTGCCGGCTAGTAAGATGCTAATGAAAGACTAAAGCAATCGCCTTATGCCAGAATAGTTTATAATTATTGTTGTGAGACACATGTTTAAGTTTCTTTTCTCTATATAATGTGTATTCAAAGGGCATGTCTGAACAAAGGCAGGCATTAGCATCGGAGACAATAAACAGTGCACTATCCTGGAATGGAGGAGATAAAAGAGTGTGATTGTGGGCAAGAAACAGGGCACTATCCTGGAATGGAGGAGATAAAAGAGTGTGATTGTGGGCAAGAAACAGTGCATTACCATGAAATGGAGGAGATGAAAGAGTGTGATTGTGGGCAAGAAACAGGGCACTATCATGGAATGGAGGAGATGAGAGAGTGTGATTGTGGGCAAGAAACAGGGCACTATCATGAAATGGAGGAGATAAAAGTGTGATTGTGGGCAAGAAACAGTGGATTACCATGAAATGGAGGAGATAAAAGAGTGTGATTGTGGGCAAGAAACAGGGCACTATCATGGAATGGAGGAGATGAGAGAGTGTGATTGTGGGCAAGAAACAGGGCACTATCATGGAATGAAAGAGATGAGAGTGTGTGATTGTGGGCAAGAAACAGAGCACTATCATGGAATGGAGGAGATGAAAGAGTGTGATTGTGGGCAATAAACAGTGCATTACCATGAAATGGAGGAGATAAAAGTGTGATTGTGGGCAAGAAACAGGGCACTATCATGTAATGGAGGAGATGAGAGAGTGTGATTGTGGGCAAGAAACAGGGCACTATTCATTGAATGAAAGAGATGAGAGTGTGTGATTGTGGGCAAGACACAGTGGCCAAATTTGTGTGGAAGCAATCTAGGAAATAAACAAGCTGAATTCACCCAACCGGGGTTCAAACCTGACAAGATGAGACTAACACCCTTGTCCACACGTGTTGTATACGATACATCTAACTCGGGACCCGTGGATGTTCGAGGTTCGTGTCTTACTCAGGGTCAATGAACACTCAGCAGACTATCAGGGAACTATCTGCAAGCCTCAATGACATGTCTCACATATCCTCAATTAAATCATGAAATAATCGTGGATTAAATCAACGTTGGCCTTGGCTTCTTCCGGGAGTCTTTGCTTCAAGTCCCAACTGGGTCGGGCATCCATCCTTACAGTTGTTTGGAGTTCACTAGAACTGTCATATCCGCATGTATGTTCTTAATATGTTTAATTGTCCTCGATAATTTTTGACTCAAAGCAAATATGGACCTGTGTCAGCGGACGACTTACAAACTTACTAAATATAAAACGGGTTAAGGTCCGTAGTTTTGTAGTTTTTTTGTTTTACAGAATAAACAAAATATTGTTTAGGTAGATACGTCTAGTTTAATTTTTTTCCCCATAGTAAAAACCACTATTCTTGAAAATTTGTCATAATATAGGGACTTTTAACATAAACCTTTAAAATTTAATGAAAAAGTCATGTTTAAAATCCACAATACCATGACAAATATCCAACAACTGTTGATTGATATATCATCATCATGTCTTACTATCCGTTCGAGTTATAAACATATGTACTAATTACACTAGTTAGTTAAGGCTGAGGAGAGTTGAATTTAGAGGAAGTGTACTCGCATTTGCGTGAAAAAACAATTTAAGAAAAATCATTCTCAGTACACCCGACAGAGATTCGAACATTGATCGTCCCATAATCGGAAGTCTATTCAAATGCGAGAGTGATGCCTTAGACTACGTGACCACCAAAGTAGGCTAAACGTATCTACTAGAGTAATATTGCATTAATTGTGTAAAATAAACAAAAATGTTATAATAGCTATAAACATCTTGATCTTAGCTCGTATTCCATCCGTCACACTTTTAATCAGTGACCGGCCTCGGTGGCGTAGTTGGCTAACGCGCTAGTCGTGTTGAGCTCGACTGCTGAGGACGGGGAGATCGAGGTTCGAATCTCGGTTCGGTCGGGTGAACTGAGGGTAGTTTTTCCTAAATGGTTTTCCACTCTCCCTCCACGCAAATGCGGGTTCACTTCCTCTAATTCAATTTCCAATCCATTAGCGTGATTAGTACTTAAAGCGTATAACCCGAACGGGTAGTAAGACGCGGTGCTAAATATTATTATTTTTAATCAGTGTAAGTTGCGGATAACTTGGATGTACAGTAAAACTAAACAAAACACTCGGTCTCCCTGTCCACTGAGCTAATAGGAAGCCACACTATTAAAACAATACACTAATTGCACACACGTGGGCACATGAGTTACCCCCCTCCCCCCTCCTCCGGGACACTTGTCTCCGGTTACAGCGCCGTGGGAAACAACGATCTACTTCCTTTCTCCGGCTGGAACCGCCCGGAGACGGCCGTGGCGCAGTGGTAGGGTGTCGACACCACCTTACCACTCACACACAGATAGGATATAGTAAGCGCTGGGTACAGTTTAACACATAAAACACGTTTCGGTGGTCAAATGGTCTAAGACGCTAGTCTTGCAATATTATTATTAGCACCGCGTCTTACTACCCGTTCGGGCTATACGCACTTACGCTAATGTGTAGTGGTAGGGTGATTGTGAGATGAAATGGAGGACCTACAGTTTAACGTGGAATCCGAACCACGGTGAAGGCCTGGCATTCCCCACATTCTCAAGATGTCTTGTCAGAGGTGAAGGAAGGGTTTGGTGATCAGATAAATCTTTGCCGGGACCGAGGATTGAACCCCACCTGCCAGCATAGAAGTCTGACACCTTAACCACTAGACCACCAGGTCACCCTACTCTTGCAATAGACTGGGTTGGTGGACTGAGGGTGTTTTCCACTCTCCCTCCAGGCAATTGCGAACACACTTCCCTTTAATTCAAACTTCCTTAACCCCAACACATTATCGTAATTAATACACAAGCGTATAACCAGAACGGGTAGTAAGACGCGGTGACAAAATAACAACATAAAGATGAAGACATCCCTGTCTACGTTATTGTATTTAAAACAATAAACGATTCCTTTAGCCAGAGATTCCCCAAGTTCTTCCCATACAATGTTCATCCTTTTTTAAAAAAAAAAAAAATTATAAACCAAAAATGTGCCTAGACATTTTAAATTTCAAACATTTTCAAAGGGGGAAAACTCAATTTAAGAAAACTAATATTTATTTCGACGATAACTTCGCGAGTGTTAACAAGTTGATTTTAATTCTGTTTTTTTTAAAGATAAAAGCATTTAGTTCAAGAATTATATAAAAGTTTACATACGCTGCCAAAATCTGTTTAAGGTGCGGCAGAAGGGAGCACGAGTAATTTTACAGTTTTTATAGCATTATATATTTTTTTTTGCAAAAATTAATCAAATATTTCTCCAGTAGCAACGTAGAGTTTAGTTTTCTGCACATGCTAATATCAACAGATCTTGAATATCAGTCAAGGGTCTCCTGGAATTTCATCAAAACATTTTAAATAAAGCGAAAACGTTTTGACAAAATTCCAGGACACCCTTGACAGATATTCAAGTTCTGTTGATATTAACATGTGCAGAAAACTAAATTCTATGTTGCTACTGGAGAAATATTTGATTAATTTTTGCCAACAGATTTATATTCTATGAAAACTGAAAAATACTTGCTCTCTCTTCTGTGGCACCTTAAGTTGGTGGGTGAACGTGTGGAGGATATCAAGACAGGATTCCCGATGTCGCAAACAGGACCCGGATTTTGGTGACTTAAAAATTACATCTAAAATCTACATTCTTACAACCAGAGGCTCGTGAACATAGTTTATGCACTCAAGAGCATCGTCTGTGAAAAACCAGTATAAAGATGACACGTCATCAAAATCCGGGCCCCTGGTCCTTACTACAAACATTTTGACTTGTATTATTATTATTGTTATTATTATTATTAGCACCACGTCTTACTACCCGTTCGGGTTATACTCACTTACGCTAATGTGTAATGGTAGGGTGATTGTGAGATGAAATGGAGGACCTACAGTTTAACGTGAGATCCGAACCACGGTGGAGGCCTGGCTTTCCCCACATTCACAAGATGTCTTGTCAGAGGTGAAGGAAGGGTTTGGTAATCAGATAAATCTGTGCCGGGACCGAGGATTGAACCCCGGACCTCCAACACAGAAGTCTGACACCTTACCCCTAGACCACCAGGTCACCATTTTGACTTGTAAAAGCAACAAAGTTGACCCAAGCAATTTTTTTCCCCCTGGGCATGACTAGTTTGTAAGTTTAAAACACTTACAAATAAATACAACTTTATAAATTTATCGAATTCAATGTTTGTTCTGCTGTGGTTGCGTGTGAAGTACAGTCAGGGTGAAACACAAGAGGCACGCTGGGCTGTGAAGTACAGTCAGGGTGAAACACAAGAGGCAAACATTGTGTTGTGACTATGAACAAAGGTTGCAGGTTCGAGTTGAGACTGTGATGGCCGCACCTCGGGGTCAAAGGTCAACTCATGTCCGGTCGACCTGAAGGGTCCTGTGTGGAGCACCGGTCAAGGTCACCCCCCGCTCCGCACTGCTATTACAAGGGACACTGGTTTCATGCCAGGCGGAGTCGAGCGCTCATACGATCATCCAGGAAATAGTTGAGGGAGATGTCCCAGGTTAAGTTAGTTTATTTACTCGCGTCTTACTATCTGTTCAGGCTAAGCGCGTTTTAAATATTTTAATGAGGTGGGAAATAAGAATTCGCAGGAGATGTACAGAAATTTGCGCGGAAAGTGAGTGGAAAACAGTTTTAAGAAAAATTACCATAGTAATACCAAACAAGGATTCAAGCCCTGACCTCTACGTCCCCGCCAAACCAGACTATATGAGCCAAACATTCAGTTCACGTGAACATATTATTATTATTATTAGCATCGCGTCTTACTACCCGTTCGGGTTATACGCACTTACGCTAATGTGTAATGGTAGGGTGATTGTGAGATAAAAAGGAGAACCTACAGTTTAACGTGGAATCCGAACCACGGTGGAGGCCTGTCATTCCTCACATTCACAAGATGTCTTGTCAGAGGTGAAGGAAGGGTTTGGCAATCAGATAAATCTGTGCCGGGACCGAGGATTGAACCCCGGCCGCACGTGAACATAAATGCAAGTAATTTACTACTTGCTAGGTTTGACCCAAAGGGTAGAGTTGAATAACCAGCCATGAGCAATATCTGTGAGCTATCTTGAATTATCTTTCATGTGTTCATATGCCAAGCGATGTCTACCAACAATGTACCAAGTATACTACTTGTACAACACATCAATTGGCATGTGGTAAATCTAGTACGCTCTACAATTAGCAATAACAAACCATCAAGACAAGTCACACGAATCGTGAAGCCTCCTAGGACTAGACAACATTATGTTCACTTCGACTAGCAACTATTGTCAGGTGTGGAATGGAGTGTTGTAACAGTGCTGGTGTTGTTATTGTTGTATGACAGCACGGAGCTGTTACAGAGCGTGACCACAACAAGACCGGAGACGTGTCTGACATTGAACAGAGAGAGTTCCTTTCTTTCTTTGGATAGCTGTGCTATAGTGATTGCCAGGGTTATACATCCTGATATTCAACAAACAAGAGCTATAGTGCTCGTAACGGTGGACACCCCGGGACAAAGAGAGAGAGTTCCTTTCCTTCTTTGGATAGCTGTGCTATAGTGATTGCCAGGGTTATACATCCTGATATTCAACAAACCAGAGCTATACTGCTCGTCACGGTGAACACCCCGGGATATGAATATAAACTTATTCTCCTTGGAAATGATTAGCAGCGGTGAGGGCTCTAGTTGACCAGGGTGACCCCTGGCGGTTATAAGGCGTGGTGCCCTCCCACCCGCTTTCCTGGCAGAAGGAATGGATTGTTTTGTGAAAGGGAGTTCACGAGAATAACCTCCAACGTTTCCGACAGGAGAAAAGTGAACTAATAATAATATGGTCAGACATAAATGTTAATAGATCGCTCACTATTAATGGATTGCTACATTTCCTCTCACAGTTTACAGTTTGTTCGTGGAGTTATCAAGGTCTGTTCTGCGGCCGCGTGGGAACAGTGGGTGATTAGAGGTGCAGGTTGCATGACGTGACGTATGAATATATAGTTTCTTCCAGGTACTCCGTCCTACTACAGGTGGTAACCCCTCTGGAAGTCTCCCGGAAGCGCCCAGGAAGGGTACATTGGTCAATCCTCGGCCTGAGAGGGGACAAGCTGTGTTCCCAGATAGTGTTGTCAGACCCTTGGTGGTGTAACCTAGAGTGAGGCCTCTGCCCCTCTGGAAGTCTCCCGGAAGCTCCCAGGAAGGGTACATTGGTCAATCCTCGGCCTGAGAGGGGACAAGCTGTGTTCCCAGATAGTGTTGTCAGACCCTTGGTGGTGTAACCTAGAGTGAGGCCTCTGCCCCTCTGGAAGTCTCCCGGAAGCGCCCAGGAAGGGTACATTGGTCAATCCTCAGCCTGAGAGGGGACAAGCTGTGTTCCCAAATAGTATTGTCAGACCCTTGGTGGTGTAACCTAGAGTGAGGCCTCTGCCCCTCTGGAAGTCTCCCGGAAGCTCTCGGGAAGGGTACATTGGTCAATCCTCGGCCTGAGAGGGGACAAGCTGTGTTCCCAGATAGTGTTGTCAGACCCTTGGTGGTGTAACCTAGAGTGAGGCCTCTGCCCCTCTGGAAGTCTCCCGGAAGCGCCCAGGAAGGGTACATTGGTCAATCCTCGGCCTGAGAGAGGACAAGCTGTGTTCCCAGATAGTGTTGTCAGACCCCTGGTGGTGTAACCTAAAGGTTCCCATGAGACATTGCGACTGCTTGTGAACTGGAGGATACACAGGCAATTGTTCATTACCAAGAAAACTAATTTTTTTTTACAAGAGTACACTCTGTTTTCACACAATATAGAATCTTAGACAAACAGTATGAACCTGTACGAGAGGATGGCACAAGCGACTTTCGGTGACGTAAACTGTATTATTCCACCGCGTCTTTCTATCCGTTAGTTTTAAATGCATATTAATTACACTAATGCAATAGGTATTAAGGTATTAAATAGAGGATATACACCCGCATTTGAGTGGAGGGATAGTGAGAAACCCTATAATGAAAAATGTACTTTCAGTACACCCGGTCGGGATTCGAGCCCCAACCACCCCGTAGCACCACGTGCGCACCTGCACGCTATATAGTTTAAGGTGGAGTTGTAGGGGAATAGAGAAAAGGCCAGTGTTTTTATATCAAAACATATTTTTGTTCCGACAGTAATAAAAGTCTCCCCAATATAAAGATAGAGAATAACCGTCTTCCTAAGGTAATATCAACAGTTGTCGAATATCTCTCAGGCAGGTAGAGAACTTTGGACAGAACTTTTTTAAATTAAAAGATAAAGTTCTTATCAAACTCCCCGATGCTCACGATCAGAGTATTCAACAACTGTTGAGATCAATCATGTAGACAAATTAATGCGAATACATTGAAATAAAATTTTATCTAACTCAACCTAAAAAAGATTTCAAAGTGAAAATTAATCATCTTAACTCGAGTTGCTTTACACCCCTTCCCCTCCTTAAAACAATAAATTTGAGGGGAAATAACATCGCAGACTTGTTAAAAATATTAAGAAGTTTTTTATGTTGTAGCCTATAAGATAGATCCATGGTGTAATCAGGGAAAATAGTGTGTATAAACGGGCAGTTGTGTAAATAAATCCCAGAGTGTGTTTGTAAAATATTCCATAAGATGTGATACACCATACTGATAACATCTCGGCACTTGTTTTGTGACGTCATAGCTCAGTCCAACACATGTCCCCACACCACACACTGAAAGGTGGGCATCACCAGCGGGAGCGCCTGACATGCCACCACCAGCAATACAGTTATACTTGGCGGGTCAACGTGGCATGCGCTCCGTAGGGGATTCTCACCAACCGCTACGGCGACTTGTAAACCCTTAGGGGTGACAGGATTAGGAGGATAAACGGTGTTTTATTGGTTATAAGCTACTTAAACTACATAATATAAGAAGTTACATCAATATTCGCCTGGAGAAGGTGTGGAAAACCTCAATATGTAAAAAATGACCAATTCAACGACGACAAAGCTTTCATTTGGAGATTAACGAGTCTCGACCAATCAGGTAAAATAAACACAGATAGAGTTGGCTCAGCATGAGCGCGCTTAGCTCTGACCTGTGAGGTAAGAGTTCATTTCTTGTCGAGTGTATTGGGAGTAGTTAATATAATTATATGGCGTGTCATCCTTTTAAGACGAACTATTCCCACACTCAGTTCTTAATTTATTTTTAGTATAATTTACTTTTTGTTTTAAACACCGCGTCTTACTACCCGTTCGGGTAAATGCATATGTACTACAATATAACAATATTTAGCACCACGTCTTACTACCCATTCGTGTTATACGCTTTAAGTACTAATTACTCTAATGGATTAGGAATTGGGAAGGTTGAATTAGAGTAAGTTAACCCGCATTTGCGTGGAGGGAGAGTGGAAAACCATTTAGTAAAAACCACCCCCAGTTCACCCGACCGAGATTCGAACCTCAATCTCCCCGTCCTCAGCAGCCTAGCAGCTCAACACCGACTAACGCGTTAGCCAACTATGCCACTGAGGCGGGTCCATATGTACTAATTACGCTATTGTGTTAGGGATGATGAGAGTTGAGTTTAGAGGAAGTACACCCGCATTTGCGTGAAAGAAGAGTGGAAAATCATTTAGTAAAAAACCTCCCTACACCCAATCGGAATTCTAACCCGATCAGTCGTACAGAATATAGCGAGAGTGACGCCCTATACCAACTAATAGCCTAAATAGTCAAAGACTCATCCAAGAGGAAAGTAATTACAAATTCGTTTTAAATTTTGACCATTTTAGTCAAGTTTTGCCAAGATTCAAAAATATTAAATTGTATTTAATTCATTGGCATTAGCTACAAGAAATATTATAATTAATAAACTTGTTTGGTAGTAAGTGAAACGGTTGGTTGGAAGAGCTCAATCAAGAGGTACCAACAAGACCAAGGAGTTGTTGAGATAGGTCTGGGTTCATACATACAACTGTATGGCAGCTTGAGGGGTAGGGGGTGAGCAATCTAGTGAGGGAGGGGGGGATTCAAGATACAATAATTACAAAAATTACAGAGACAGAAGAAAGACAAGTCCATGAAACATTGCGACGATCGACGGCAGACAAAACTAGCGATAGGATTAACCTAGTACCGCACCAAGCCTTCTGTGCAGGTGGACATTTCTTATCGGTTCATTGCAAAGGAATGTTGATACAGTAAAAAGATGTTAGAATAATAATTATACTCAGTTATAGTGTTGAAGAACACTATTATTGAGGTAAAGTTGACTTCATTTGTTTGGGGAAGGCTAGGTCTACGTTTATAACCAATTACTTTAATCTCAGAACCACAACATTTCACGTGGAACGTCCTTGAAAACGAGATAATGTCAGATTTTCGTTAGTTTGATTAATGTTGTTGTTGAACATGGCTCGGTGTGGTGTCCAGTCGGTCACCTAGCTTTGGCTCGAGGATGTGACGCTCAGGCGTAGTTGACGGCGCCGAACGGGTTCCTGGCGAAAGGCGACCCGGAGTAGTAGGGCGTCTGCCTGTAGCCGGTGTAGCCTGGGTACGTGTAACGGGGCAGCACTGGGACGACGGGCGTCCTGACGGGGACGGGCGCCACCACGGCCCTCACGACGGGGGAGGCGGGATACGCTGTGGAGACGCCATTCTTCTCCACGACGGCGCTGAAACCGTTTACGGGGTCAGCGGTATAGGTGACCGTGCGGACACTGCCGTCGGGATCCACTAGGCTGTAGCTGCCGCGGACGATGTCGCCGTCCCTAGATTCCCGCTGAGACTTGGAGTCACCGGTGACGGGGTCTGAGACACTGTACTCGTACTGGTACTGAGGGTGATCCTCGTACTCGCCGTCCTTGGTCAGCAGCACGGCGGCGCGCGTCACGGCGACTATCATCAGCAGGGCGCTCAGGCACTGGGGACAAGCAGTAACATGTCACTAGTTCTAGAGCAAGTCGGGTACACTAGCCGTACACTACACTCGCTATATGAGCTACGGGAACATGTCACTAGTTCTAGAGTAAGTCAGGTACACTAGCCGTACACTACACTCGCTATATGAGCTACATGAACATGACGGTGAGGATTCATGTTGAAGAACTGTCAGTCTTCATAATCGATACACAGGCCTCCCCGATCAGTGTCAAGAGGGCTGACCACTCACCTAACTATGCTATATTTAGTAACAGCCACGATAGAAAGTGGTGAGGATGGCAGGATTCCCTTCACACTGAGCTACCAGGCTGGGCCTACCTCTCTATTGTCCTCGGTCCAGGCCTGGACCATCACAGACCGAGAGTAGGATTGGACCTCAATGAATCACACTTCCCACGTAATGTATGCAACTGTGTAACGCGCTTTCTCCGCCATTCTCTGATATAGTAGCAAGGCACCCCACCCCGCTCCTTCCTCGGACTTTGGGTCGACCACAGACACACTCGACACACCACCCCGTCACATCCAAGAGGTGTATTTTACCAGAAATATACATCTCACATATGTTTAGATTGTTGTGGGATAATTACAATAGCACATTGTACAAACAAAACTGCACACAAGCATGAAATAGCTGATTTATATTATTTTATTGTATTAAATAAAACCGAACTTGGTCGAGTTTGAATAAAGTAGCATTGCAATTTATTGTTTATCATTCTTGGATTTGTGAAAAGAATGGCGAATTTTAATTTAAATTTTATATAATTTTTATAATTCAAATTAGAGAACAATCGTTAAAATTCTTATGAAGATACATATAATAAATAAATGTTAAGGCACGCCACCCAGACTTTGTATCGCTTTTACCTTAAAATATACATTTACTAAAAACTCGTAGGATTTGTGAAAATAAATATTATGCCTTGTTGTAGGAACACTACACCAAAGATAATAACTGAAATAAAAAACACTTACTTACTTACTCTATGACATTAGGAACTAGGAACACAGTCACAGAAAAACTGAGAAAAATGAAACATCTTTGTCCACCAAAGAGAATAAGAAACAAATTCATTTTCAAATACCCGAATTAAAAAGTATTAATATATATTTGCTTATAGTTCAAAAATTATTGATTTTATAAAAATATACTTCAAATAAAAGAGTTTAATCTTTAATAGTATTACAATTTTACAATGGCAAGTTATTTTTAATTTCAAATAGTTGCGGAGAAATTATCGATGTTGGAAAATTTCCCCATGTCATTTTGAAAATAAAATGAGAATTTATATCTTTTTTATAAAGATAAACAGAGTCTATATATAAAATTTAATCAAAATCGTTAGAGCGAATTTTGAGAAAATAGTTTTCTCTTTTTTGCTCTTTAGTAAACTACCCCTATTTTTAAATGTATAGTTCCAAAAATCCCCCCAGGAGGACCTTATGAAAACCCCAGATACCAAGTTTTAGCCCAATAGGTAAAATAGTTCTAGCCCGAGGGACAGACAGACAGACGGAGAAACAGACGGTATTGGTTCCAGGGAATCATGGAACGTCGACAGTTTTTATTAACATCTCGAGTTAGATTTTTTTTTACGATCACAATACTTTCTCTGCGAGATGTCAAAAGAAAGTAAAAACATGAGTGGTAAATAATTTCTTTCTCAAGTAATGAAACGTTTTAAAAATAAGTAATACAAAGATTTTAGAAAAAAAAACTAACCATTGATTTTGAAAACCAGCTTTTTTTATTTTTTATTTAGCACCGCGTCTTACTACCCGTTCGGGTTATACGCTTTAAGTACTAATTACTCTAACGGATTAGGAATTGGGAAGGTTGAATAGGAATTGGGAAGGTTGAATTAGAGGAAGTGAACCCGCATTTGCGTGGAGGGAGAGTGGAAAACCATTTAGTAAAAACCACCCACAATTCACCCGACCGAGATTCGAGCCTCGATCTCCCCCGTCCTCAGCAGTAGAGCTCAACACGACAAGCGCGTTAGCCAACTACGCCACCGAGGCGGGTTTGAAAACCAACTAAACTTTGTTATACTTTTGAATAACAATACTACTTTCAATACTGGTTTACAAACTGATGATGTTTAAACATGCTAGACTAATATTAATAAAAGTCGAAACAAAATATATTTAGTAATAAATAAAATATGGATATGAAAATTTTGTTTCAGGCACACAACATGGCTGAGTGGTCTAAAGCGCCCTAGTTATATTTAAAATTTTAGCTATTTCCAAATTTGAAAATCAGTCAATCACCCACATACTAACATACCTGGTGATAAAGTTGGGTGTTAAGTGTTGCTGCCCTAGGTAAAGTCAGTTTTATAATATAATGCTTTCTTAAAGAGTTAGCGTAGTTTAAGAGTACTTTACTTTAACCTAAAAATTCAGAATTTGAGAACCCAATAGGTCCAATGAGATGGTTCCACGATGTGGGTTTACATCATCACTACAGGCGAATGCTGATGAATTTCTACCCTTATAGCCCTAACAAACTCTGTATATTTAGAAAACACATGTTACATACTTATACTCTCTACAATAAAAATATAAGTTAAGCTTCAAAGTTAAATACAAATTTGTAAAAGTTTTACCAAGCAATATTGAACTCCAAACCACTATTATCAAACAAAGTGAATATTCGATTTCAACTCCACCTGGACTCGAAGCAAAGCTCACCTTGAAGGCAGCCATCTCGATGAAAGATCTTGTCACGATGAGACTGTTCTTCTTCAAATGACAACAGAGGTCTATCTCGGTCCAACAGCCACGGCCAGTATTTGTACCAGTTCTCTTTTCGGAAAACACCCCCCTCCCCAACAACTCATCTCCCTCCCATCTAGTCGAGAGGTGTCCGATTGTTTGCGTGCTGGACCCGGGCGACCTTACCCTTGGCAAGTGGCCAGGACACATAAATTCCCACGAGGAGTCAAACCAGTCCATCGTTCCTTGTAAAGATCACCCGGGATACCGCTAGAATAAACAGCGTGAGTGTGGAGATATAGGTCAGCAGGGGATAAACAAGGTCTAGATATACAGTGTGAGTGTGGAGATATAGGTCAGCAGGGGATAAACCGGGCAAGTCCAGGTCTAGATATACAGTGTGAGTGTGGAGATATAGGTCAGCAGGGGATAAACCGGGCAAGACCAGGTCTAGATATACAGTGTGAGTGTGGAGATATAGGTCAGCAGGGGATAAACCGGGCAAGACCAGGTCTAGATATACAGTGTGAGTGTGGAGATATAGGTCAGCAGGGGATAAACCGGGCAATACCAGGTCTAGATATACAGTGTGAGTGTGGAGATATAGGTCAGAAGGAGATAAACCGGGCAAGACCAGGTCTAGATATACAGTGTGAGTGTGGAGATATAGGTCAGCAGGAGATAAACCGGGCAAGACCAGGTCTAGATATACAGTGTGAGTGTGGAGATATAGGTCAGCAGGTGATAAACCGGGCAAGTCCAGGTCTAGATATACAGTGTGAGTGTGGAGATATAGGTCAGCTGGTGATAAACCGGGCAAGACCAGGTCTAGATATACAGTGTGAGTGTGGAGATATAGGTCAGCTGGTGATAAACCGGGCAAGTCCAGGTCTAGATATACAGTGTGAGTGAGGAGATATAGGTCAGCAGGTGATAAACCAGGCAAGACCAGGTCTAGATATACAGTGTGAGTGTGGAGATATAGGTCAGCAGGGGATAAACCGGGCAAGACCAGGTCTAGATATACAGTGTGAGTGTGGAGATATAGGTCAGCAGGTGATAAACCGGGCAAGACCAGGTCTAGATATACAGTGTGAGTGTGGAGATATAGGTCAGCAGGGGATAAACCGGGCAAGTCCAGGTCTAGATATACAGTGTGAGTGTGGAGATATAGGTCAGCAGGTGATAAACCGGGCAAGACCAGGTCTAGATGAATTAGGACGGGTTCAGGTTAAATTCTTTCCAACAGACAACATTTGAATGGTAGAGACGATGTTTGTATATTTAGGAAGGTGATCTGGGGAGTTTAACTGACATGCTATTGGGGAATCACTGTGCAGGCACCTTATTAAAGGACTATCAAGCTAATGGAGAACTACTGTACTTACATCACTACACCTCCCTATAGCGACAGATTTGGATAGATGTTATTTAAGGACATGCTCTCCTTGTGTTCACACAACACACTCACATGAAGAGAACACAAGGCGAGCAACATTGCTACCAGGACTCGATACATCTCGAGCACAAAGAGCACCGCAAACAGTTGTTATCGAGGTCACAATCGGCGGCCGGGACTCGCCATCTAGAGTGGTTCCGTTTGGACTCGAACACAGGATCGATCAATGCTTTAGTTTTACTGATTTGTGTGACCTTATATTTCATATTAATATCAACAAAAATACTAAATGAAGGAGAGAGTCCAGACAAACCAGAGTAACAGATTAACTTCAAGGACATGTTCTGGTACCATCTCTTACTACCCGTTCAGTCTATACGAACGTGTACTAATTACGATAACGTGTTAAGGATGACGAAGGTTGAATTTACAGGAAGTGTACCAGCTTTTGCGTGGTGTAAGAGTGGAAAACAAATTAAGAAAAAAATTTCCCTCTGTACACCCGACCGGGATTAGAATCCTGATCTACCCGTCATCGGTGGTCCAGTATATTGCGAGTGTGACGCCTGTAGAGCATCCCACATCCGGAGCGGATCGCATACGATAGGGATCCAAAAGGTAGGAAATGCATCTGTATTTGCAGGGAAGGAGAGTGTTTAAGCCCTATAGGGGGAAAAAAACCTCAAGCTATTCAGCTGGGACTCGAACTCAAGCCTTTAAGTAAACCGAAAATCAGGCTAAGCGAGTTTGACATTTAAAACCATGTGGCCAATGCCGCGGGTCATAACCTTGATGATGAACGTAACAATTCTTTATATATTTAAAAAAAACAATAAAATTTATTTAGTTCTTGTAAGTTAATTAACTAGATACTTGATAACAAGGAAGTGTCGGATCCAAACTGCCGTGAATGCCCCGGGCCTCACCTTGTGCTCTGACGCTCATCAATAAACTGTTGCACGAGGTTCTCATTAAAATGCCGGCAACTGGCGAGCTGGACCAATCAAACAAAAGCAAGTAAAGCTAAGAAACTACAAGAGACGGATGTAAGCACTGCTGCCGTCTTTAGTCGTGTTGTGGAACCCATGGAAGAACAATGTTCAAAGTGTTGCCTCCCTTTATCAATAACCCCCCATAGCGATAAAACACAACCAAGGCTGAAGCCAACCAATAATTTCAGGGGAAGATGGGGTTGGTGGGAACATCCCCTAATTACCGGAATCTTGAAAAAATTCTAAATATTTAACACCTCTAGAAGTTCTCTGAAGTGTTTTTTTTAAGGTAACACAGCCCCCTAATTTGTATTTGTATCTTAATTTTGATATTATTTGAACCATAAATAAAGCCATATTTTTGTTCATAAAATTTCGGGGGTGGGGTTTGAATCATCCCCCCCCCCCCAACTACGGCCATGAACCCTTGAGCTTTTTAAAATGATCCAGTTTTTTTTTCAACCCTCGTGTAAATGTACGTGAACGCACGGTTTGCTCGGTGGTTGGCATGAAAACAACGTCCGGAAGCTACCGAACATTTCCGAAAACGCCCGAATAGTCATGTGTACCGCAAAAGCGCGGATGGATGTTCTCTCGACGATTCGTCCGGGCAGGTGTTGACCGCAGCCAGTCGCGGTCCACCTCCGCCTGACCCAAGCTAGGCCGAGTGTCTGCTGATGGTGCGACATTGTGGAGGAGGAGGAGGGAGGGGGGTGGACCTGCACTTTTAACAGAGACTGTACACTTTACTGGATCCATACATTAGTTTAGCATGTAAGTAATAAACTATATTCACACCACGTCTTACTACCCGTTCGGGCTATCTACTAATTATTCAAATGTGTTTGAAATGTGGAAGGTTGGATTTAGAGGAAGTGTACCCGCATTGTCGTGGAGGGAGAGTGGAAAACCATCCTCAACTCCCCCGACCAAGATTATAGCCCCGATCTCCCCATCACTGAAAGTTGAGTTTATTGCGAGACTGACACCTTGGACTATTCGGTCACCAAATCGGGTCGTATGAAAATAAACTGTTAATATGTAACTTTTTAAAAAGCTAAACAGTACATGAAACTGAACAAAGCCATCCCAGTGAGGGGTACGCGGATCAAGACGCCAGTCTTGTCTCGTCTGGTTTGTCGGGGTTAAAATCCCGGGCAGCTGTCCTGAGTTTTTATTTTTCTAAAGGTTTTACCCCTCTCCCTGTGTGCTAATTCGAGTACACTTCCTCAGCACCAGTGTAGACATGCGAGTAGCCCGGACGGGTAGTAAGATGCGGCGCTAAAAAGAGAGAAAGGTCTAGAGAAACAAAGCACACTATACTATTTAATGTTGACATATCTCAATTTATCTCTGCTCACATGTTATTGTGTTAAAACAATGTTTAGTGGCTGTCATGTAAATTATAAGGTGCGGCAGAAGGGAGCGCGAGTATGTTTACAGTTTTTATAGCATTACATTTCTTTTGCCAAAATAAATCAAATATTTCTCCAGTAGCAACGTAGAGTTTAGTTTTACGCACATGCTGATATAAACAGATCTTGAATATCTATCAAGGGTGTCCTGGAATTTTGTCAAAACATTTTCTCTTTATTTAAAATGTTTTGACAACATCCCAGGACATCCATGTACATATATTCAACATCTGTTGATATCAGCATGTGCAGAAAACTAAACTCTACGTTGCTACTGGAGAAATATTTGATTTATTTTGGCTAAAAAATTTCAATTCTATAAAAACAGTAAAAACACTTGCTACCCCTTCTGCCGCACCTTAAATGTGCCACATCTAGAGAGATATCTCAAATATGTTAATAATATATCAAAGTTTTCCTCCGCCTAAGAAATGTTTCCAAGATGCGAAGGTTATTATGGCTGTCGAAGGTCGGAGCAAAGAAGATTCGACCAACTTCAACTTCCACATTTAGAGGTGTCAAACGTCCCCCCCTTTTTTAAATATAATTATCTTTAAATGAATTGCAACGTTTTGAGCTTTTAAATAAACCTTTTAAAAACCATTAATTTGTTTTGATATTTTTTAATATTGAAAATGACACGTTTGTAGTATAACTGACCTGTAAATTAGTTATGACTGCTACAGTAGCTCCATGGCTTCTTTGGTGCTGATTGACAGCTCAGAGCTGACTTCTGACAGTCAACATTTAAGTGTATACCTAAATTTTGACTGTCAGAACTGACAATTGCTAAACACATGTTTTTGCAGATCATATGGTTCGGCGTAAGGATAAATAATTTGATCTGGTAACTTTTCAAAGCCGTCAGATGTTAGCTGTCACTCAGCACCAAAGAAACTATGGGGCTACTGTATTTAGTTTCAACACCAGATGATCAGTATGATAGTTTAAGGCATGAACCATAAATAAGCGGTTCAAATCGAAGCTTAGTTGTTAACATAATTGATTCTTTGCACCCCCAATATATTAGGCTTAAAGTGTTTTATAATAATATAATTATATACATGAAGATAAATTGTGAGATATTCCTCAGTTGTAGTTTCTATCACATTAAAATCAGGCGATCTATGTACATAGTTTTTCCCCGTAAAAAACCCATTTTACACGCCCTGGAAGTTTATTGAAGAGTGTACAAACTTGAAGCAGCCAACACGACAAAAGATGATGCTATAAATGTTGGTTGCAAACATTATTTAATAAATGTTTCTTAAGGTGAACAAATAATTTATGTAGAGAAAGAATGTATTTTTAATCAAAAGACCAATTTAAACTTGCATAAAAATTATTTATTTATCTGGTTACCAAATGATACAAATCTTATCACAGATACAAGCATTCATAGCAAATAAAATAAATCAGCAGCGTTTGTACAAACAATAATAAATATTTGAACTGGACATTAATGCGGGTAGGAGAGAGTGTATGGTCGATACTATCGATACTAGTACGTGTAGGACGCGTGAGGGGCGCTGAAGGACGTGTGGACCACTCCAGGTCCACCGGCGTAGCCATGGCCAAACTTGGCGGCGCCATACGCCGGGGCTACGGGTCGGGGGGCGGCGTACGTAGGGGCGGTATACGCCGGGGCGAAGGGCCGGGGGGCTTGTACGTGGGGGCGGTATACGCCGGGGCGAAGGGCCGAGGGGCGGTGGCGGCGAACCCGGGCTTGATACCAGCCCCGGACTTCTCAACGACGGCGTTGAACCCGTTGACAGGGTCGGCTGTATAGTGGACGGTGCGGGTCGAACCGTCGGGCTCCACCAGACTGTAGCTGCCCTGCACGTGGTCCCCGTTGCGAGTCTCCTGCTGGTTCTTGTTGTCGCCGGTGAGCGCGTCGGCCACGCTGTACGAGAAGCTGTACTGGGGGTTGGGGTCATAGTCCGCCGTCCCAACGCCGGGAGAGACATACCTGGGGGCGGCGCCAGCCGAGTAGGGGAGCAGACCGGCTCTCGCCACGGCGAGACACGCGGCTATCACTGAAAGAACCTGGGGGCGGAGCATAGCAACAGATATTGTTAATGTTTGTATTTTTATAGCACCGCGCCTTACTACTCATACTGCTTATATACTAATTACACTAATGAGCTAAGGATGAGAAAGGTTGAATTTAGCGCAAGTGTACCCACATTTGTGTGGAGAGAGAGAATGGGAAACCATTTAGGAAAAAGCACCCTCAGTTCACCTAAGAGGGATTTAACCTCGATCTCCCCGTCATTGGCAGTCTAGTCTATTGCGAGAGTAGCTGACGCAATAGACCATGCAGCCACCACTGATGTTATCGTATGTATCTGCAAGTATTACCGCCTGTTGCTGTTGACAGCCTCTCTTTGTAGGAATCTATTAACGTTGAGCGACTTTCTACCTCCTCACTGTAAACTAGCCCACTTTAGAACAGACACAACATCCAGACCTACAACCATTAATTTATTCCCCCGCGAGAAGGTAGAACTCTAATTTCACTAATGATACATTTTCGACGATGGCTGGAATTGAGCCCAAGACCCTTAGCTCAGCACACAGACACGCTACCAACCAAGCCAAGATGGCGCCAGCGTGTTATTAGTGGCTTAGGGTATCTGACTCAATGAAAAGGTTGAATGTGAACTAAATTCTCCAGCCCTCGCCTGAGGAAAGAAGGAAGGAATGTGTCCCGGTCCAAAGTCAAACACACCAGCGAACACCTAACCATGACAGTCATTATTGTCACTAGCTATAAAACCTAGGAGTCCAGGATGAAGATACTACATTTTAGATAACATATAATATCGTACATATCCTCGTGAGTTGGAATATTACCCCCTGAACACAGATAATATTGTACATATCCTCGTGAGTTGGAATATTACCCCCTGAACACAGATATTATACATATCCTCGTGAGTTGGAATATTACCCCCTGAACACAGATAATATTGTACATATCCTCGTGAGTTGGAATATTACCCCCTCTACTCTCACTATTAATTGAACATTATGTTTATTTATCACAAAAAACAGGGCCTGTCATGGCCGAGAGTGGCAAGACACCGATCTCCTCGCCTCTCGGTGTATCCTTGGTTCGAGCCTCAATATAAGGATAGTGGTTAGAAATCTCCTACATTAACTAGAGTCAGGGTCTTAGTAATCTAAACACGTCGAATTAAAAAAAACATATTATTGTTTAAAAGTATGAGTATCTATAAACTGTCGGTGACCTGGCGGTCTAGGGGTAAGGTGTCAGACTTCTGTGCTGGCGGCCGGGGTTCGATCCCCGGTCCCGGCACAGATTTATATGATTACCAAACCTCTCCTTCACCTCTGACAAGACATCTTGTGAATGTGAGGAATGCCAGGCCTCCACCGTGGTTCGGATTCCACGTTAAACTGTAGGTCCTCCATTTCATCTCACAATCACCCTACCATTACACATTAGCGTAAGTGCGTATAACCCGAACGGGTAGTAAGACGCGGTGCTAATAATAATAATAATAATCTATAAACTGAGATATCTATGACGGTGTTATCGAGGTTTGAATCCTACTCGGGTCAACTGAGGGGTGGTTTTTTCCTAAATGGTTTCCAACTTTCTTTGCAGGCAAGTTCGGGTAATATTAATCTAAATTCAACCTTCCAGATCCCTATTTCATTTGAGTAATTAATACACATAAAATGAGTATAACCCAAACGGGTACTAAAATAAAAATAAAATAACGTTAAAAACTAAATTTTAAAATATACAAACATGTATAATACAACCTTAATTTCGTTCGACTCCGCACTTGGTTACATTTCTTTTTCCCCTCCTCACAAATTAATGTAGGTCGGTAAATTTAACGAGTTTCCAAGTGCTACAAGCAAATGTTAATAAATATATTTACCTTTTTAGTCGGTATTCAACGTCCAATTTATGAACCACTTGGTTGAACCACACACGACAAACAAACTAAATTATTTTTGGAAAAGGCACAACACCCATTCCCCCGGTCGTTAATTCAGCGATTTGAAAGGAGAAGTCTTAATTTCACAAATTTTACATTTTTAAGCAATACCAGAAATCGGACTCAAAAACTAAAAAAAAAAGTGCAAGAATGATAAACTTTCTGTTACTAAATATGAACGCGTTATTAACCACCTTATACCATATGATTCCACTCGTATCACGGCTGGGATTCGAACAGGGTCCCTAAGGAGGTACAGACTGTGGATGCGTACCTTGGCAGCCATGTTGGATGTCCTGGAAGTTGTTGCTGGTCCGGAGATGTTGCGGGTTGTGTGCTCTTCTCAACTCTACCCCTGTCCTTTATACAGGAGGTGCCTGGCGAGGATGACCCGGGGTACGACCCCGGACCAACGAGGGGTGGAGGGGGAGGTGCACCCCACCCAACCGTTGCGTCACGGCCTCTTCCACCGCACCCGCCGATCAAAAGGAGGGCGAAGTCGCCACGCGCGGTGAGGGGTCCGTTGGCCGACACCTGTACCGTCTGTATTGTCCTCCAGAGAGTGTGTGTGTGTGTGTGTGTGTGTGTGTGTGTGTGTGTGTGTGTGTGTGTGTGTGTGGTGACAAAACATTTTGACGTGTTGGTAGTTTGAAGAGAGGAGTGTGTGAGGTAGATATATAGATATAGAGTTACGTCTATTGTCTGGAGCTTGGGCCCCCAATTGGCGGACCGAGAACCCATTTGATTGAGAATTGTGTCAATAATTTGTAGATCGAATGTTTCGATACTTGCGTCATTTGACGACCAGAAGTACAGTCTGGTTTTCATAGGAACCTCGTCATTTGACGACCAGAAGTACAGTCTGGTTTTCATAGGAACCTCGTCATTTAACGACCAGAAGTATAGTCTGGTTTTCACAGGAACCTCGTCATTTGACGACCAGAAGTACAGTCTGGTTTTCACAGAAACCTCGTCATTTGACGACCAGAAGTACAGTCTGGTTTTCACAGGATCCTCGTCATTTGACGACCAGAAGTATAGTCTGGTTTTCACAGGATCCTCGTCATTTGACGACCAGAAGTATAGTCTGGTTTTCACAGGATCCTCGTCATTTGACGACCAGAAGTATAGTCTGGTTTTCACAGGATCCTCGTCATTTGACGACCAGAAGTACAGTCTGGTTTTCACAGGATTCTCGTCATTTGACGACCAGAAGTACAGTCTGGTTTTCACAGGATCCTCGTCATTTGACGACCAGAAGTACAGTCTGGTTTTTCACAGGAATCTCGTTATTTTAAAACTGGAGATTCTAGTTGCCACAATAGCGGGAAAAGAAAAAAAAATGTTGTTGGTCGAAAGTGGTATATGTGTTAGAGAGATCGAGGGTAGGGACCTGTATTCGCGTGGAAATGGACAGGGAAAACCCAAGGTGACAAATAATAAGCGTAAAAAAAACCTCCAAAGCACCCGGGCCGAGATTTAAACCTGTAACCGTAGAATGAAATTCAATCTAACACGAGCCTGACCTCTTAGACCACGTGAAAACCGTGTTCGGGTCACGTGTGTGCCATGTATAAAGCAAAAACAAGTAATCTGTCACCTGATGTGGGTGGTATACAGGAGGTTTGTGTTTTTGAAAATGATGGGAACTGTAGCGTGGCATAAACAGCAGTTAAAATATTCTGATGTTGGCAGCCCTCCATCAATATGAGCGGGAGGATGAAGGGCTCATTTTAATTATCTAGTAATAGCCAACCTCTTGGTCCTGGTTGCTAATATAGAGGCTCCAGGTTCAATTCCCAGCGGTAACACACGCATTTTCCCCGAAGGGGTTGCCATGGCCTGGATTAGGATTAAGTCCAGTTTAAAACTTCTGGGGGCTCCAGATAATCATGATCATCATCACACCATATCCTCGGGCCAAGGTAGCCCCACCTACATGGTCCTCCAACCTCAGAAGACTGTTACATATCCGTCACCGCCAGTAGAAAACCAGGGATGTATAACCGACGAGCACTGATGGCATACGCCAAGAAAAAAAAGTCATAGTATTATTATTATTATTATTATTATTATTATTAGCACCGCGTCTTACTGCCCGTTCGGGTTATACGCACAAGTTATAGTAACTAACTCTTATTTACTAAATGTAAATTAAATATCGCCAATCCTAATTTGTTTTTTCAAATGAGACCAGGCGTTTTCGGGAAGTCAACTGACTCCAATTTGACCATATAATATAATTTGTACCATAGTAGAACCAAGCAAGGTAAGGTGAGGGTACTTATAAAAGCTACAAACACCCGCTATAAAAAAAAACGTTACGTTGAAGCGCTAGTCTCCAGGTCGGACATTTCTTGAGAGATGAACCTTGAAACGAAACACAAATACAATCATATAAAAACTTTTAAGTATAATCTGATTTATTTTTAGAGAATTTGAATAGAATTCATCATTTATAAAAAATACATGTTTATTTACACCAATTCCTTTGGAATAGAAAACATAGTCGTCCATTTAAAAACAAAATATTGAATTTACTATCTTATTCGGTACGATGTGGTAGAAACCAATCGATCTGGCGGTCTAGGGGTGAGGTGTCAGACTTCTGTGCTGGCGGCCGGGGTTCAATCCTCGGTCCCGGCACAGATTTATCTGATTACTAGACCCCTCCTTCACCTCTGATAAGATATCTTGTGAATGTGGGGAATTCCAGGCCTCCACCGTGGTTCGGATTCCACGTTAAACTGTAGGTCCTCCATTTCATCTCACAATCACCCTACCATTACACATTAGCGTAAGTGCGTATAACCCGAACGGGTAGTAAGACGTGGTGCTAATAATAATAATAATAATATAAACCAATCTCGGACGAGGATCGAACTCCAGTCTACCGGGACAGAAACGAGCAAGGCAACATCACACACCGATGTATGATAAGGGAAACTACATATTGTTGTTGTTGTTGTTGTTGTTTGCACGTGGGACCGAAGTGGGAATTATCTTGATTTCGGGTGATATTATAAAACTGGGGGAACGTTTCCATCTCGGCTTACATCACTTTATTATAGGCCGACATAAGAGCCTATTGTTCTAGATGCGATACAGAGAGAGGTGTGTGGGAGATACGAACTCAAGACGCTTGCCCTGTAATTAGGTTACCATGTTTACACAACCGGCTATTAACATCACAAGAAGCTACTCTCAAAGATTACCGGCTTCAACGCACAATTCAACACCAAAATGGACATGAAAATAACATCAAGTCACTAGAATTAATTTCATGTGCTCATACGTAAAGTCAAGTGATTTTAAGCTTTCTACTTTTGATATGAAACAGGTGATCTCGAAATCATATTTTCCCTACAATTTTGTATTTTAGGAAATTTGACCATAATAAAGTATAAAGCTCACTTTGGTGGCCACATGGTCTGAAGCGTCACTCTCGCAATAAACTTCTCCGCCAATGACAGGAAGATCGGGGGTCAAGTCCCGGTTGAGTGTATCGAAGGTTGGTTTTTTCCCCCCCCTAAATGGTTTCTAACTCTCCCTCCACGCAAATGCGAGTACACTTAATCTAAATCCAACCTTCCTCATCCTAAACTCATCAACATAATTAGTAGGCCTACATATACCTGAACAAGTGGTAAGACGAGATGGCAAGACAAACTTGGCAAGCACAAGTGAAGGATGTTTCTATCCGGGTGGACATGCAGAAAAAGGCGCCAATCTCGTCTTGTCTGGATTTTCGGTGAGAGGTAAGGACGATTTTGTTTCTTTTGTTTCTCATATTCCCACACAAATACGAGTACATTTCCTTTAAATTCTACCTTCCCTATCCCTAGCCAATTAGTGTAATTTAAAATACGTAAAACCAGGACGGGTAGTAGGGCTCCGTGGGGGTTATGAGGGGGGAAGGAGGGTGCTGATGACAACAACAACAAAACCTACCAAAAGTGGAAACACACTCATTCGTCGCCTTGACTTTTTGCTCCAAATAAAAGAAAATCCCCCTCCATTTCCCCCCATCAGGAGAACGCACTACACGGTATTAACAATCAGCCTATATCGGAATCTATCGATAGAGCGGGCGGCCTTGAGAGGGGCTGACACGTTGCATATCTCTCCGAACGACAGGGGTAGACTATCACAGAGTCCCGCGTGTACGAGCCACTGACAGCCAAACACGCTGACTTGACCCACCTTTGAGGGACTACCACTCGATTACCAGTCAGCTCAAAATCTAATCTTCGCGCGGGACAAGATCAGGAGAGGGTGCGAGCTATTCGGAGTTCATGCGGTCATGTGACCACGTTTAGCGCGGGTTACACGCATATATTATTAACGTTGGTAGAATAAGGACGAGGGAGGTATAGACTAGAGGAAATGTACCTGCATTTGCGTGGAGGAAGAGTGGGGGGAAAACACTCTCTCAGTTCACCCGACCGGGATTCGAGCACCGATATCTATCTCCGTTGTCGGCAGTCCAGCCAATTTCGAGAGTGATGCCTTAAACCTTTAGACCACCGAAGAGTGTTTAACAAATTAATAAAATAATTGTACTTGGATGAAACAAACGTTTTAGTATTCAATACTCCAACACCAATTGAAAACGTTATTTATGATAAATAATCAGGCTCCAAGTTTCGTAGATATCGGTAGAAACTCAAGGAAAATGAGAAGGGCGAGTAAAAGGAACTGCACTTACATTTAACTTGATGAAGAATAACATCACTGTTTTAAAAATATCAAAACATGTAGGTGCATTTGGTTAGATTTTTGGTTGCATCAAACGGGAGACAAGTACTACCAGTTAAGGAGAAAAAAAATCACCAAAAAATGTGCAATAATGTTAAATTTAATTTGTGTAAAAGACAAAAAAGAAATAATATAATCTTCTCTTGACTACTGTAGTTAATAGTTTTGAAAAGGAGTTATTTAACTAACACAATCTAATTCGGTGCGAGGGAGTTCCTTTCTAAATATCGTTAGCAGAATATCTTTCTCCAACAAGATTCTGTACACTTTGTGTAGTGCGACAGGCTGCGAGCTTACCACGACAGGTTCTACCATGGTGTCTATTAAAATACAAGACCATAGTGTAAACAGTCAGGTTAAGACTGCTACCATTCAGGATAATCAGAGTTTAGAAGTGAGCCAATATAATCATGGTAAACCCCCACCAAAGAGATACAAAGAAAGGATAGTTTTGTTTCTCAATGCACCCTCCAATGCCCTAACGGTGGTCACAGCAGAGTTGGATGTGCGTCAACACGATTGACCCTGACGCAGGAGACCGGAGTTCGATATCTCACAAGGAGCACTGGAGTAAGTTTCCCGACTTCTCTCTCCAAGCGAATACCACAAACCTCTCCTTGGTATCAGATAGTTTAGTTGCTGTTTGTCAGTGCGGTGCAACTAAAGATGTCGAGCTGAGGTCAGTGAAGGGAGAGGAGGAGGGGGGGAGGAATGTACCGGGTGGGGTCCTCGCTCGACCCCCCGGGGACAAGCCAGCGACCTCTCCTTGGCCTAACCGCCCCTCAGGAGGAAAACAACATCAACACTTTTACTAGAGATGACCCAGACAAGAACCAGATAACTAGTTCAGCCTTGCGTTACAGTGACTATCAGCAACTCTAACTATTTAACTCACGGGGACAGGAGGAAGAGGCATAATACTGCTAGAACAGGTTGTCTGATGATTTAACGATTTTAGTTACCCACATTGGTGATCAGGCGGTCTAATGTGTCAATACATTGGATTGACTATGACGCGATAAACTGATGTTCGGATCTCGACCTGTATTACTGGTGGGAATTTGTCACGTGTGATTCATCATTGTGGTTTTTTACACCTATATTCCATGATAATACGGGTGCACTTCCTCTAAGAAACCATACTCATCCTTACAGCCTAAATTAAACTGTTAAATAACTCTTATGTTAACTCGATGTAACAAGACGAGGGTAAACCCAAAGGACGTGCACCAGAATTCACCTGGAGAGAGGTGAGAAAGGTAAATATAGTCCTGAGTGTAAGTATCAAGCTCCGAACTTAGGAAGGTCCTATTTGTGTTGTAGAATTCATTTGGATCCATCCGCGCGAATATATCCGCCGCATTCATAAAAGTTTAGAGGAAAAAAAAGTAATGGGTTTAATTAGTAATAATAGTACTTGCGCTTATTAATGATAATATTGGTGCACAATTAACTCTACTCGCACTGTTTTCTCAAGTCGAATAGTTCAAGACACTGTCACTAGAGTGTAATAATAATAATAATAATAATAATAATAATAATAATAATGATAATAATATTTATGTGGTAGATCTGTTGTCGCGTGACGACCAAAAATCCTTGACGTGCCATTCCGTACTTAAATATATGGATGACTAACTCCACGGTTAAATGGGTATAAAGTGGTCGACCAAAAGTTTAGGGATCCCTAGTTCGATTCCCTTTAATGCTAGTAAATTTTTCCAAAACTCTACATTTCTCATCCAGATTACAGTAGTAATTTAAATGCGTACAGGGTAATTTTGATTTAATCTAGTTATACATTTTTGTATTACAATACTTTCTCAATACGAAGCGCAGAGGTTAGTGAATAGTGCACTATAGCCTGGGAATGTACGATATTGTGACATTTATAAATTCGTATTTCAACATAAGAACTGGACCGTAAAGTAGTAAAATATAAATTACCCAAATGGACTCACGTAAAATATAAAAGTAAAGTGGACATTAAAAAAAACATACACACCGCAAACTTGCTTGGAATGGCAGCAAATAAATATGAACCGGTTACTCATGAACCTTTGCGAGGGTCGCCATTTAGCATCGAATTAGTGCATCGCGTCCAAGGAATGTCTGGCGCTGACCTCACGCGGGTTTTCGAAAGCCGACCGCCAGTGACACAATACGTACGGATTGGAAAAAGGGTGAGAATAACCTTGACATTTAGCAAA
>CABEEJ010001248.1:136580-169823 GCA_901482245.1 Timema douglasi | reverse complement strand
AAAGGAACCACCTAAAGCGTAATATTATATCTTTGAGCCTCACCCAATTGTTTATTGTTCACCTTCGGATTATTTTCAGGTTTCGCGAGTTCAATCCTGAAGTGGGTCCCACATGTATACTTTACAGCATCCTACAGCCCGTATAGAGTTTTCATATACTTACACTAAGCTGGTTTTAGAGGATTGAGAGCCTGAACAATCGTTTTGGCAGGCGAGATCAGGGCTGCTATATCTTCTGTCTGAGTCATCAAATAAAAAGTGTCCTTGGTGTGCCGGGCTAAGAGTATTCAACCCGCCACAGTGAGGTTTGACCAATCCAACCTAAAATCGCCGTGCATAGTAAAATCCCAACACCATCTAATACTGTCTTTGACTCACCATATTTTTTTGGTTGACCATCATACTGACCACGGACGTTCTACTTCAACGAAGGGTTTGAATGGGAGCATCTTGTGGGCGGTTGGCTACGCCAGAAGTCCTAGCGCGTGTATGTTCTACGCCGTTGACGACACCAGGACTTTCTCGAACCATCTGGCATGTTTTCTGGGGGGAGGAACTGTGTTCCTTTCCACTCCCTTCTCTTTTCCTCAGATTATTTCATTTGCATATATTGGGTTGTACGAAAATCATTATACACATTTCATTTAATCCCTGCCTGAAGAAGAAACGCTTGAGGTCAGCGATCAGCTGTCTCCATGGTCATGGCGGTTATTCTAACAGTCATGCAGGAACTAGTGGTGTCGCAGGCACGACGCAGAAAGATTGCGACCAATAACCAATCATCGCGTAACTACTCTATAAAACACGTGTCTGGGTATGAATTTTTAAATAGTTAAATTTAGCTTTGTTCAGATTACATGAAGGGTACTACTACCTAGCTGGCCCTATGGGTACAGCGCTCTGATTGGCTGAATTTGATCACGTGACCACGCCTCCTTACTCTCTGATTGGCTGTAGGGTTTCCCCTCCTCTCCCACCCTCCTGACCCCCTTCCACTCCTCCTGACCCCCTTTCCAGACATGTTGGTTCTTGTTCCAAACATGTTGGTACTTGTATTTTTATGTATACTCATTGCTTTTTTATTTGTACTCGTTGGTTGTTTTTTTTATGTCTGGGTAGGATTGGGATAGAACGTTGGAGTTTTTTATTTATTTATTGGCATGCGGGCCACATAACTGGGTGGAATCACTAGTGAGCATCCTCTCTGGCCGGGCGCCGAGCATAGAGTGTGACTGCAGCCGATCGGGCATAGAGCCCGTAAGACCCTCTCTTCACCAACCCTACTCGCGATGGAACGTGACGTCCGCGGCAGCACGACCTTTCCAACTGGCAGCGAACCGTTGAATGTGATCAAACCCTCCTTTCCCTCACTTCCCCGCATCTCATCATACCCTTTTTCTACTTCCTTTGTCTTTTTCACCCCTCCCCACCACTATCCATGTGTCACGGTCGTTGTGTGGCAATGTTGAGCCATTTCGGTTGTGGAGGTCAATTGCCTCCCTGTGGAAAATTTTATGTCTCAACAGCCCGATGTTGAAAGAGAGTGCCAACAACCCCATGTGGAAGTCATGCACCCCAATTCCTTTGAAGCAACAGGTCGTAGCCCTCTGAATGCCCCTAAGCCAAAGAAACTTGTTGTGTTTCAGCGTTTCATGTAGATTCAAATAGCCAAAGATAATATACTCCAGATTGACACGGGATTAAAACCCTGGGAACTTTGGCACATCAACAAATATAAAGTTAAGTATCTCCTGCTAAAAGCGATATATATATTAGTACCAAATTTTTTTCACAAATATATCTCATACCACAAAAAGTATACTTGGAATATTAATTTACACACAAATAAAAGTTTTAGAAATTTGGCTCACGCCGTTAAAAGTATACTTGGAATATTTATTTACAAAAATGATAGTTATAGTTATAGAATATATCTTACACATTAAAGTAAATTATACATGTTTAGGTGTAGAGGAAACACTAATCAATTTCTTGAGCTCGTAGTGGGAATAGTGGCCGTGGTATTAATTTACAAAGTCCAGTTTAAAGAGTATTTGAATATATGTACACAGTCAGATGGTTTCAATTTAAAATATATATATACACAAACAACTAATAATCAGGTAGGTGAATAATTGTACTGGCGAATAAAAAAAGTATCCCGGGTGCATAAAAAAATAAAAAATATGTGTGTTTTCATGCAGAAAAAAATAACACAAAATCTTTGAAAAATCGTATGTCGGGGGAACTGTCTAGAGTGAAAGAAAAAAAAAGTGACTATTCAGTCTTCTAAATTATCACCTTTTAGTCGTGGTAAGACCAAGAGAAAGGTGTACAGGCATTTGTCAGGGTTTGAAAGGTAAAATTAGCGTTTGTTGACCTTGCAGGTTGCGCATCATTGATACCTGAACACGGGATTCGAATAAGGGGCCTTTTGGGGCAGAATAATAAAATTATTGCTTTCGCACTGGCTGCAAACATATAGGTAGTTTCAAATAGCCAAAGCTATTATTTATGCTTACTCCAGATTGACACTAGAATCGAGCTCGGGTACTTTGGCTCAGCATCAAATATAGGATTCTGTATCGCAAATAAAATTCATCTTTTTTTTAGTCAAGATTGCCGGATGATATTTTGTGACCAAGCGAAATATACACCGGCATTTGTCAGGGTTTGAAAGATGAAATTAGCGTTTGTCGACCTTGTAGGAGGGGATTTAAACCCTACCTCCTCCCGTCACCCGCAAGAAATAAACGCAGTGGATGGATAGCGGCCTGTCACGGCATATCGGATCCCCTAGCCAGTGGCTGGCTGACATGATCATGTTCGCAGGGGGTGCTAGCACGAATGATATCTAACGGTATATACATGCTGCTTTACGTGGATCACCGATGCGGAACTAATTTGATTGCGCAATAACAGGCCGCCATATTTATAGGTGGCACACCCTTTGAAGCGACTATAAATAGACGTTGAAATCATTGCAGTCGGTCATTTCAATACGTAATTGCTAGAGATAGTAATCAAGATGAGTTTCAAGGCTCCAGAAAATTGGATAAATTCAGGTATGTTTTAAAGGTAACTATTTTGCTTATTACGTCTTTGGCGTTTGTGGTATTTTAGAAAAATGGCAGTTTTTTACCCCCATGATAGTAATCAATATGTATTTAATTAATTTCAGATTATTGGGATCCATACGATCTGGACAATGGTCTGTGGGTGGACCCGGAGGTACAAACACCACCGCTCAGCGATTGGGGGCAGCTACACGATGTGGCACCAACAGCATGTGTGTGGTGATCGGGTGCTTAAAGCAGCGAAGTGGAGATGATGGCTATACCGGTCCAGCTCCGTGAAGTGGGCTGTACTCTCCCCGGCGCCACTGGAAGTGTTATCCCTGATGTTTGGGCTGAATTTGACTTGATAGACCAGATGATATGTAAGTTTTCCATTCTATATTTTAGTACCGTCTACAAGTAACTGTACTATAGCCACTAGTTTGGAAATAAACAGTTGTTTGTGCGCTCTCTTCCCCTAAACCACCGTTATTTCTACAGCATGCCAAAACATTTTGTCAGCTGACCGTTTCGAGAATATTAGCTCTTGTCATTCATTACAAACATTCAAAGAGAGAAAATAGCGTATAGCCCGAACGGGTAGTAAGACGCGATGCTAAAATAATAAAAATAATAATAAAGAGAGAAAATTATAATTGTCGCCTTAGCCACTGATTAAATTCACGTTTGCAATGTGCTGGATCAAATATTTAGCCACCACCTTAGCACAATCTATAGCGTGTCTGTATGGTAAACTATTGGTCCCAGACACGGGACACGGTTAAAAAATGTTGACTGGTTTGATAAATTATCATTCAGTGGACAGGGTTTGTGGATGTTATAGTCTTAGCATGTTAAGAATAAAAAAAAGTGACCCGAGCTTTAGACTGGAAAACAGTATCTGTATACTAAACTATTGGTCCCGGGTTCATTTCTCGATACGGTTAAAAATGTTGGCTTGTTAAACTATCAGCCAGTGGATCGGGTTTGTGGATGTACTAGTCTTACCATTTTATAAATAAAACAAAATGACTCGGGGCTTAGACTAGAAAATAGTAACGGATATAAATTAAATTGTTTTTTATTTAATTCTAAAACAAAATTATTTCCACCAAGAGTAAACTTAATTCTGACCACTTTCTAACATCAATATCTATTTTTAGCAATTTGTGTAAAGACATGTTTCCCCCACAATATCTTATTTAAAGCTAGATTTCTTTCATCACCAGTATGTGGTTGTGCTCATTTATCGGGCCAACAGATAGCGTTGAAAGCCGGTTTCGACCATGTATAAGGTTTTAAAGGGGGGTATAAATAATGTGTTTTAAGTTTACAGATATTTCTTACAGGTATTCAAATATATATACAGGAGAAATTATATTGTTGATTTAGCCGATCATTAAATTGAGAGAGATAAAACCCTATATATTTGCGTCTGATAATTTGTTTGTTTGTTTGACGCACCAAGGGTCCTGGTTCGATTCCCTGCATGGATAAAAATGTAGGTTTAACCCTAAATAATGATAAAATAACTGCCCTGGACTAAATTTTGTAGTGGTCTTAGAGTTAAGTGTATTAGGGTTAAAGTGTATTTATTACACACACTTTGCGAATGGTCTCGGGTTTGATTCTCGGCATGGATGAAAATATATGTTTAACCTCTCATAGTGATAAATTAACTGACCTGGACTGTATTTTGTAGTTGTACTAAGGTACAAGTGTACTAGGGTTAAAGTGAAATTATTACACACACTTTGCGAAGGGTCTCGGGTTTGATTCTCGGCATGGATGAAAATATATGTTTAACCTCTCATAGTGATAAATTAACTGACCTGGACTGTATTTTGTAGTTGTACTAAGGTACAAGTGTACTAGGCTTAAAGTGAAATTATTACACACACTTTGCGAAGGGTCCCGGGTTTGATTCTCGGCATGGATGAAAATGTAGGTTTAACCCTTGATAGTGATAAATTAACTGACCAGGACTGTATTTTGTAGTTGTCCTAGGGTTCAAGTGTACTCCAAAAGGGCTAGGGCTACACCTGTCAAGACTAAGACGGGGAAGAATGTCAGCGTCACAATGATTCTCCTCTTCGACAAGTTGACTGACAAAATTTTACCTCCAGTACGTCATCTCAAAACGGATAATGGAATGGAATGGAATGGAGAGGTTATATACTTAACAAAGTTGTACTTCTGTTATTTCTTAAGATTTTACTTCTCTAATGTCATATTCATATTCAGGAATATCAAGGAACTATATAATCTCTTCTAATGCATCTGGATTCTCCGTCACTGTCCAAAGATAATATGCAAGACAACGAGAGCAATAAAAATTTCCTATTGTTACAATATTCAACACCTTTAAAATAGCTGGGTTCAGAAAATATGTAAAATAAAAAGCAGGGACTTGGGTAGACTTTCCCATTTATCACCATCTTCCTCACCATTCTGAACTGTCATGCAATTTGTTGATGTTGAGATTTTTCTCCAATATTTATTGACTAATTCCAAATTTCTAAATACCCTTATTATTTTTAATGGCAAAGAAAAAAGTTAAGTTCTACAATATAAACTTTTTATGAAAAATAGGAAGATTAAAATATAATAAAAAGCCAACACAGTAACATTGATAACATATACATTTTTTATTGAAAAATAGGAAAATTACAATTTTTATGTGTGAAAAAAAACTTACATATTTTACACTTTAATACAAATTTTATATAACAAGTTATAAAATATTCTCTTTTTTTTTAATTTTCAATCGCATAGTATTCTTATTTCATATTCCATTCATCATGAGCAATTTTATAAACAAAATGTTTCATTTATTTGTTCCTAAAAAATAGATAATTCTTTAGTAAAACTTGTAAAAAGAATTCTTAACTTTAGTTGAAGTTGAGCTTGGCATATATATTAGTGTTTGGACCATAGGGTATTCCTGATGTTTTGCCAAATGCTCTGGTGCAATAAACTACTTTATAGCAAAATTGTTCTGGTAAGTATTCTTTTACAAATTGATAAAAATCATGAAGACTTTCAATGATTCCCAATTGAAAAAGGTGCTTTTGCATTCTTTTCACATACATTTCCAAACCACTTTTACGTCTCGAAACTATCTTCACCAATTCATAAAGACCCAGTACAAACTCTTCAGCTTTTCTTCGAGCTTTCAACCTTCCATACTTAAGTTCACATTTTTTCATTAACAAATTGTAAAGACGTGTTGTAACCCAGCGGGCCGGTTTGGACAATCGTGGTGCACGATAAACTTGACCATTTACCAGAAAATCAGGGTTAACAGGTTTTTGTTCTATTTTCTTTACTGCTGGTTTAGCAGTTAGGTCATTTATTTTGAGAGTATGTGAGAAATAATTGGGAAATTGTTTGGTAGTTGTTAAATTAATAATCTCTTTATCCATACAGATATTTCTTGCCATTTTTTCTTTCACTCTTTGAATGACAGCTTTGATGGCGGCTCGACGTTTCAGTAAAGGGCTTTGTGAAGGATCTGGAGTTTCCCCAGAATTACCTTTATTGGAATTAGAAATGATACAGCTTATTGATTCTCTTGATTCTTTATCAGTGTACATATTTTTTCTATTTTTATGAACTAAAGAGTATTTTTCAACATTTTGTAATAATTTATCTGCCTCAGTAAATAAAGCTCTCCTAGCATGTGTTGTTGTAAGTTGGGTGCCAATTGATTTATTCCTAGTGACACTGTTAGTATTATCTAAAGGTGCTATAAAAAGAGATTTTTCCAATTTTTTTAATGATTCCTCATGATTGTTCGGCTTAAAAACGTCAGTTTTCTGGATTTGTTTGGTGACTACAATAGAGTCATCACCTGAATTATGACTAATTGTTTCCTTTAAAGGTTTCTCTAAATGTTTTAATGATTTTTCAGAAATGATATCTGCCTTAGCAAATTGCAATGATTGTTCATTATCAATACTGCTATTTTCTTTGTGGACATTTGTTAATATTGCTGCAAGATCAGGAGGTATATTTAAAAGTGCTGTTTTAGAAAGTCTTGTTTTCTGGACAGATTCTGATGTTTGTTTATGCGCAGTAGATTCACTGTTTGAATCACTATTTTCCTCCTCACCATGTAACAACATCATTGATTTTTCTATATCTTTGAAAGCATCTCCAAGCCTTTTAGATTTTGCATTTAGCTCATTATCACCGAGTTCACTAAATGAGTTAATATTTTTCATATTTCCAGGGTCCATTCTAATTAATTCATCTGCATGTTTTGATGAGTTTTTAGTCCTATTGGACTTAATAACGTTAGAGCTTTGCTTAACAGTTTGATTAAGGTAATGAAAATCTTCTTTTGTGTTTTCCTCACGTCTTGAAGTTGATTTTACTTTAACACTATCTTCCTTTGAAATATGTGAGTGTCCTGGACCCACGGATAGTTTACTTAAGACTTCATCGGTTAAGACTGAGTTAATTTCGCTCGTTTTTAAACTTGTTTGACCCTCATGTGTAACTTTTCCCCTACTTTTTGTTGAGGAAAGTGACCTGACTGGAGACTTCATAGTTTTTTCATTGTTTGGGAAACTTTGCAAAGAACTTTTTTCAAGCAGATTACTGTGTGTGCCAGAGCTTCTATTTTCTTGGGATACAATTGTGTTGATTTTTACTTTAGTTTGAGCATTTTGTTTAGGTGATTGAAGAACTTTGTTTGCAGTTTGTGATGGATTTGTTTCACTTTCAAAGAAACTCGGTGTTAATCTCGTTGAAGACATTACCTTTGTAATATGTGGCGAGAAGTTGGCATATGGTGTTAAGTTTTCCGAAGATGTTGTGCTTTTTACCCTGTACATTTGATTACTCTTTTTAGAGGAATGAATATTATGTGATAATTCCTTTGACTTATTCAATGAAGTTCTAGATTCTTGTTCATTCAGAAGCGTCCTTGATTTTTCTTCCACTCTTAAACTTGTATCCTCAACTATGTTTCTGGTTTTCTTTTTATTTGCATCCAGTGGGCTTTGGATTATTTCTGAATCTATAGTGTGATTTTCACTGTAAATCTTATGGGTAGTGTCACGTTTTGCAGGAGATGTACTAGTTAGCATTGCAATTGAACTTTGAGAGAGTTTTTCAATTACTGGCACTAAAGATTTATTATATGACACAGATTTAGTACTATTTGTGAAATTTTTATCCTTAAATTGTTTTTTAGAAGTTTTTAAGTAGTGTGTAGATTTGTCAGCTGTCCCAAACTGTGCATCATTTATAACATCCATGGAATTCAAAGGAGAACTTTGAAGATCTTGTTGAATCAAATCTTTATTTACGAGCGATTGTGTTTTTCTTTCCATAAAAACCATTTTTTGATGTGGTGTTTTAAGTGAGAGCTCTTCAACACTATTATTAATATTTGGCAATCGCTGTGTGGATTTGGTCAATTTTCTAGCGTCTAGATTCTTTATGGTATCATCGGAACTCTTTGTGGTATTGTGAAGAGCCTCCTGGAATAAATCTTTGTTTACAAGTGTCTTTGCTTTTCTTCCTTTGAAAAGCTTAGTTGGACGTGAAGCTTTGACTGAGATATCCTCATCACTGATATCACTGCCTGACAAGTGTTTTGCAGATGGTTCAGGTGTTATAGATTTTAGATCATTTACGGCATCGTTGGGACTGTTTGTAGTATTATGAAGAGCCTCCTGGAATAAATCTTTGTTTACAAGTGTCTTTGCTTTTCTTCCTTTGAAAAGCTTAGTTGGACGTGAAGCTTTGACTGAGATATCCTCATCACTGATATCACTGCCTGACAAGTGTTTTGCAGATGGTTCAGGTGTTATAGATTTTAGATCATTTACGGCATCGTTGGGACTGTTTGTAGTATTATGAAGAGCCTCCTGGAATAAATCTTTGTTTACAAGTGTCTTTGCTTTTCTTCCTTTGAAAAGCTTAGTTGGACGTGAAGCTTTGACTGAGATATCCTCATCACTGATATCACTGCCTGACAAGTGTTTTGCAGATGGTTCAGGTGTTATAGATTTTAGATCATTTACGGCATCGTTGGGACTGTTTGTAGTATTATGAAGAGCCTCCTGGAATAAATCTTTGTTTACAAGTGTCTTTGCTTTTCTTCCTTTGAAAAGCTTAGTTGGACGTGAAGCTTTGACTGAGATATCCTCATCACTGATATCACTGCCTGACAAGTGTTTTGCAGATGGTTCAGGTGTTATAGATTTTAGATCATTTACGGCATCGTTGGGACTGTTTGTAGTATTATGAAGAGCCTCCTGGAATAAATCTTTGTTTACAAGTGTCTTTGCTTTTCTTCCTTTGAAAAGCTTAGTTGGATGTGAAGCTTTGACTGAGATATCCTCATCACTGATATCACTGCCTGACAAGTGTTTTGCAGATGGTTCAGGTGTTATAGATTGTAGATCATTTACAGAATCGTTGGGCCTATTCGAGGTATTTTGAAGAGCTTCCTGGAATAAACCTTTGTTTACATATGCCTTTGTTTTTCTTCTTTTGAAAAGCCTTGTTGGATTTTGCAATTCGATTGAGATATCATCCTCACTATCTTTGTCTGGCAAGCGTTTAGTAGTTTTTTCAGGTTTTCTTGGCTGTAAATCAATATTGTTTTCTTTAGAACAGTCCATTGTATCTTGAAGAGCCTTATGGAATAAATCTTTGTTTACATGTGCTTTGTTTTTTATTCCTTTGAAAAGCTTATGTGGACGTGGCAATTTAAATGAAATATCTGTGTCACTACTATTTCTATTTTCATCTTCCTTCAAGGGCATGTTGCTTTTTATTAACATTTTATGTTTTTTTCCATGATTTGATTTTTCGGCATATCCACCAGAGTTGTGTAAAGTTTGTTCCAAAGAGCTATCATGAGTATCCATTATTTTTTGAAAAGGATTTGCATGTGTATGTTTTTTGTTTCTAAAGAGCTTTTTAGCTAAGTTTACTGGTGAAGATTCACAGGACTCGTTTTCATTACTGTTGAAGAAATGAAAATTTGTCAAAAATAAAATGGGGCAATACAACAGAGGGAATTATATTAAAAACTATTAAAATTTGCATAGTTGAATAGTTTTTTATTCATTATTTATAGTTTTATTTAGCGATATTAACATTGTTTAAAACCAAAAATGTATTTTGAACATAAATTTAAATGCGACATTCCAATTAATGTTATTGAAACATATAGTGCATGGTCATTTTCAACACAACTTATTAATTTATTTTAAGAGTGTATAGAAAATACATTAGGCAACATTTATTTTGGTAATGTGCTTTAGTGACAAATACTTGTCATGACTTAATTATGAATCATACACTGCCAGACCACTAATAATTAGTATAATTAGCACATAATGACCAACTTTCAGTAATTAATTATTCACTATTTGAAAAATCAAGGTCCGAATCAATTGACTATTAATTGGATGTGTTTACTGAGATGTTAGACTGCAATTTGATATTTTATATATAATGTATTAATTATATTTATAAGGTAAATTTCAATAGTGAAAAAAAAAGAACGTTTATCAACTCCAATGATCAACATAATATTTCGAATGTCTATTTTTTGGTTAGGTAAAAAAATGCCATGCAACTAATTATTATGTTATTATTATTATTAATTTCTGGTTTAACTATATTTACATTAAGTATTGGAGCATATTATAAATGTGATCTAAAGAAAAATATTACTGCATCTACAGTAAGATAGCTCGGTTTAATATATGCATTTTAATTACATGTAATACAAATTTATTGAAAATAGCAAATTTAATATAGATAGTTGTATTTAGGATTTATTTTATGAAAGAAATGGCTGAAATGAGTTATTCTTGCCCTATGCTTTACTCCTACCAATGTTTTATATTATACCAATTATATAAGTAGCCAAGTCAGTAACATATCAACTTAAACCATTGTTGTTCTAAGGCCTTAGACTTATTTTTAATACCAAAACAAACTACTAGTACTACATCCTGAGATATATGCTGTGAGACTTTTTTTTAGCACTGCGTCTTACTACCCGTTTGAGTTACACACTTATGTAATCATTCAGATATTTTTTTAAGGATTAGGAAGATTATATTTATAGGAAGTGTACCCACAGTTGCATGGAGGGAGTTGAAAACTTTCTCGGAAAAAGCAACCGATATTCAAACCTTGATTTCCCTGTCATCGGCAGTCTAGTCTACTGTGATAGTAGGCCATGCGGCCACTGAAGCGGATAATATTAGTTAACATAATAGTTCATACACAATAGGAGAAAGTAATAAAGATGAAACATATTTTAATCATCAAGTACCTGATATTAGCAGAACTATTCTCTACTCTCCTAACCACAGGTGTAGCAAGTAGTGATGAGGAAATATGTTTATACCACAAAGGGCTCATATTCTTTATGGTACTATCTCCAAGATGAGAATCTTTTCCTAGCAATATTCCTTCACCAGATTGTTGGAAGCTCGGTTGAAACGATTTGTCTAAATGTTTCCACCAAAATGAATCATCTAAAACATAAAAAAGGAATAATAATAATAATATGATAGTTTAAAATTTAAAAAATAATCTTGTCTTAATTTGTTGGTGAAATAATATAACAAAATGTTAAGGACGAAAATGAACACATTCAAAACAATATAAGTCCACCATTACCACTTTAAAAGAGGCTTTAAATAAAGTGTATAGTTAATAAAGGTATGGTGGGATTAATTTTGCAAGTTTTTAAATTCAATACTAGTACAGTGGAACTTCTTAGGAGCAAACACCTGGGATTAAAAATATATGTTAACAAGGAAAGATAATTGAAAAATCAAGCTTGTTTCCCAACTTATCCTTTATAAGCCTAGATAATGTGTGTAACCTAATATTAAGATACATTTGCTGCACTTTACAGTATTATGTGCAGTATAATGAGCTAATGAATACATACTAAACATAGCTTAGGCTCCTACTGTATAAAAAACAACACACAGCATCCAATTTTTTTAAATTTATCTTAGATATTTAATGTGCAATTTCTGAACCAACTGATTATATCAACACATAATAATTTCTATGAGCGAGAGCAAAAAGGGACTACCAATTTTTCTAGGAAAAGTATTTTCACAAAATTTATTGGGTTCTTTTACATGCCAAAATTGACATTGGACCAACAGCTTCACTTTCCCTCTGAGGAGAGTTTTGCTTGAACAATGATCTGTGACAGTGTCGAAAATTGAGACAATGGAACACCAAACACTCATTTTAAAAGTGCTATATTAACAATAGCCCTACAGTAATAAACAAAGTATACAGTATTTATAGAGTATTAAATAGTAAGTAGGTGCTTTAGCACTAAGATAAAATGTAATTTACCTTTAATCATGAAATATTACTCAAAACATTACAGTGTTAGTGTTGGTTTAGTTTATTTGCTACTGTACATATAAAAGTAGTCACGTCGGCTTATTGGTCAATTTATGGAATTTAATCTACTTGTTGAAAAGTGGGAGGTGTTTGAGCGCCAGTTACAAGAATTGTTTCTTATGGCTAATGAGGTGGTGGATGCAAAGAAACTATTATTATTAGCACCGCGTCTTACTACCCGTTCGGGTTATACGCACTTACGCTAATGTGTAATGGTAGGGTGATTGTGAGATGAAATGGAGGACCTACAGTTTAACGTGGGATCCGAACCACGATGGAGGCCTGGCATTCCTCACATTAACAAGATGTCTTGTCAGAGGTGAAGGAAGGGTTTGGTAATCAGATAAATCTGTGCCGGGACCGAGGATTGAACCCCGGCCGCCAGCATTTAAATATTATCAATATAATTACTAATGAAAAGGGCCTAATGTTGGATCAAGCTTAGATAGAATCCATTTTAAAGCTGGAAGGAGTAAACGGCATCTGACTCAAATCTTTCCTCGGGATGGTGGAATTATATAGAATATTTCTTCAGTATGCATCAACTACACTAAGCCCCCTTACTGGGTTTGTTGAAGAAAGGAGCTTTAATTTTCTCAAGCATTTGAACAGATTAAAGTAAAACTGACCTCGGAATCGATAGTGGCTCATTATGACCCAACGCAAGAATTGGTACTTATAACAGACACTAGCATAGTGGGAGTCTCTGGGGTTCTAAATCAACTAAACGAAGATGGAACAATACATCCAATTGCATATGCCTCTGGGGAACTGTCAGAGACACAGTGCTGATATCCTCAAATACATAGGGAAGCATTAGGATTGGTTTTAAGGGTGAAAAAATTTGCACAATATTTGTACATGTGCAAATTTGGGCTTAAAACAGGCCACAAACCACTGGTAACAATTTTTGGGCCAAAGAAAGGAATACCAATTCTTTCAGCTAATCACCTCCAAAACTATGTGTATTTCTTATCAAATTTTGACTACCAGATACAGTTTATGCCCAACCACAGGAATTGTACTGATTACTTGTCTCGTGTAGTCCGGCCGATTTGGAACACGAAAGTGTTCTTCTACATTATTCTTGGAGTATCCAGAAGGGACTCTGTAATCTGGACAGGAAACTAGTAGACTTACAGAGCAGAACAGATCCAGTGCTGAGCAAGGTGGTGGAGTGCATTGTTAATAGTTGGCCATCAGCAGTTAAGGAGACACTATCCCAGTTTAAGTCAATACCAAATTAACTCAATGTTTAAGACGGGCGCATTTTTCACAGAATCAGATTAATTGTGCTGTCTTCTCTTTGAGACAGAATCCTGAGGGGGTCATAAGTGGGACCACTGAGAATGGTTAAGACTAAGCTATCATCCAAGAAGTACGTGTGGTGGCCCTGCAAGAACAAGGACATCAAGCACTATGCACACATGTTGGATAGTAAAGCCTCCTTGGACCTCTAGCCGATATGAGTTACTTACTTGTAGTCGATGCTCACAGTAAATGGTTAGATATACTTAATATAGTCTACCCCTTCCACAGCAACCATTCATGCCCTTACTGCAATATTGTTTCAATTTGGATACCCTGAGATTTTAATATCTGATAATGATAGTCAGATAAACACGTCTACAGAATTTACTGAATTTTGCTCAATAAATGGCATAGAATGTAGGTCTGGGGCTCCATAACCATGCCGCAACTAATGGACAAGCCAAAAACAAAGTAGGTCTGATAAAATGATGCATAGACAAAGTGAAAGTTGAAGGAATCAATTTATCTACCAACCTAATGAAACACCCCACACATCATAAATGTAGTAGCACCAGTAGAGCTCTGCACACTCAGCTGGAGATATTCAACAATAGGGTTAAGAACAACAAATGAGTATTCAACAAAGGAGACAAAGTACTCAGACAAAAAGGGAGTTTCAGTTCAAGGGGAGAAAGATTCAGTTAAACAGTTCGTCAAAAATAAAATTAACTGGGTCAAGCAGAAGTGCATCAGGAATTCACCCCCTACTTTTAATGAAAAGGAAAAATCTGGATAAATTTGGAGGATACAAGAAGCTTCACCAGACACAAATGAGAGCAAGTCCAGCCGCAAAGGAAGAAGCAACCTCTAAGGAGGTTTATGTATTCACCTTTTTGAGGGGGAGGAATAGTGAATTGTTCAGTTGACAATGCTAGGGAAAAGCGTGAGTAATGTATTTTCTGTGACAAACGATGATCCATGAAAGTGTCGAATATTGAGAAGATGGAGCACAAAGGACTTTGACAAGTGCTAGATTAACATTACAGTAATAAACAAAGTGTATAGAATTTATAGAATATTAAATTGTAAGTGCTTTAGTATTAAGATAGAGGGTTGTATAACCTTTTTATCATGAAGTAGTATTCAGAACATAACATAGACAAATAAAATTAGATGTATAATTTTTTGAACCATATATCTAGCCTACCTAGCCAGATGTATACAAATAAATAAGAAGCAGTGTAGTAAAACATTAATACTGCTTAATAGGAACACAATCTGTTTACTTCAAAACGGTAAAGATGTTTTAGTTAGGAACAAATAAAATAGTTTTTCTTTACCTAAAAATAAACTAAGAATGTCCCATCAATATAATCAAAATATTCAACATTATTCTCGTGATTAGCCAATAGTTTAAAAAATTCAAACTATTTTTGTTTATGATTTTAGTTTGTTATTCAGAACGTGTTTCACCATAAGAATCTAAGGTATTTCATCGAGTATATTTAGGCTGTCCATGATGGATATGAATGCACTATTGAAAGGTAGGCAGGTGTATGTTTGATAATCATCATTATCATCAGTTTCCAGCCTGTGGCCAGGTCAGTTTATCAAAATGCTTCCATCCGCCTCTATCCTTCCACCATTCTTCCACTTCTGCTTCCATTATTTTACTCTCATTTTCACACTATCTGCTCCTTCCATCTCTATCTGATTTAAGTTTTTTACAACCAACACAAATTGTTGTATGGCAAAACATACTCAAGATTACACATACCCTATTTCACTGCTTAATAGTCACCACCGCATAATGGTGGCACCCTGTTTTTCAATCATAATTTATAAAATTTCACACTAAACTTTTACTTTTTTTTAAAAAGAGTGTTAAAGTTGTTATACTTTACCTCTGTTACTGTCATAATATCAGGTCGTATTATATTCGGGACTATTTATGTTTCATGTTGAACACCTCAAAAATTTAAGAGTCATATTATATTTGAGGCCATACTATATTCGGGCCAATACTGTAATCAATTTTTACTAAACTGTCTTTGGGACAAGTTTAGCGTGCAAAATGTATTGTGAAGTACGACTTAGGTACAAAATTTAATCTTGTGTGTAGGAAGATTCTGCGCTATCACTGGTTCCATTATCTGGCCGCACTGTTCTAGCCAGAGCAGCTGCACTTAAGGAATCAAGGGGATTCCTCTTTTCATTTTTACCTTTAGTTGATAAGACTTATTTGCTTATAGTAACTCCCCCCCTCTCTCTGTTTTGTTGTTCAGTCTATTTATAGACGAGCGCACTAGACTGGCCAGTACAGTCCCTATGTGCTCCAAAATATACCTTGGAATCCGACGTTTTTCTATGGAAAATCTTAGGCAGTGAGAACAGTTTATAAAAGGGTATTTTTAGGAGAAAAACAGTGATTTATATTTGGGCCAATACAGTATTGGGTAAAAAAAATCTTTTTTTAAAAGCTTCACATAATGGTTGCATCCTAATTTTCTCCCTAACAATTAGGCATTAAAATGTGACAATCAGGCATATTAAATATAGCGTTATAATTCCTTATAACTCAAGGTTGTTTAGGCCTACCTTGATCGTATTATGAACGGACAGTTGGAGCACCTTTGGTTCCAGCCTGTGATACCAAGTTTATATAGCTATGATTCCAGCTCATTTTGAGCGTTTAATGTAGGCTTATTGCACTTCGAGAACAATAATTAACATTGATTTAAAATTAACTTTAGATGTATGCTCCACTTACCTGGTTTGGTAAAACCTAAAACAGAATTATCGGGTAAAGTCCCGTAGTCTTTTAGCGACTGAGAGTTTTCCTCTGTTTGTTTGTGGGTGATTGTTGTTGTTTGTGACACCTTTTCAGTATGCGAGAAATCGGGTAAAATCCCATCTCTCTCTGGTGTTTTAAATGTATTTTTGACCACTTTCTCTGAAACTAAATCAGAAGATTCTGGGGTGGATTTTTGAAAAGTCAGCAGTTTATTGGACTCGGATCGTGTTCTTGGCCCTGCCCTCGAAGCTTTGCGCACTCTCGGAATGTTCTTCTCATGTTGAGGATTCAGTCTTGAAGTACTTCTAGTCTTCATTTCAACTAATTATGCCTGAATAACAAGAAATAATACTGTGTGTTATAAATAATTCACAATTATAAGTATTGATTTTACTCAGGGGCAGACAGTTTATTGTTCCTTTACAATGGCTCTGAATTTTTCCGACTCTTGAAAATATATTATAAGCAGTTCCAAATTTAGAGGGCAGATGAATATGTAACTGTTTTTAGTATATTTTCAAGAGTTGGAAAAAGTTAAAAGTTGCCATGAATGTAGAATTTGATGTCTTCCAAAAGTGTACTAGTACCTAAAAACAATAGAAATAAAATCAGACCTAATTAGTCTCTGAGGTACAAGAAAGTTCTCCTCAATACCAAAGGCCCTCTGGAGGAAAAAAAAAAGTAATTTTCTGCTGAGACAATTACTAAATAAATTATTAGGTTTACTCAAACTATAAATGAGATAGGCTGGGGAACGTAACCGTTGTAGCTGATTTTATAAGCTTTCAAATTATACTTGGATTCATTATTTGACAATTTTTAATTCTAAGGTGATTATATCAATTTTTTGACCTAGAATTTCTCAAAAAACTAATCTTTAAATTTTTGAAAAAGAAAAAAAAACACATGAAATTATATATTTTAGCACAATTTGGGAAAAGTTTCATCATGGGATTACAGTAGGATCATGTTTGTCAATTTTAAAAAAGGTATAATACTAAGAAAAAAACCATTCATGTGAAAGGAAAATTATAATTTTAATTCACAATTTTTGGTTCCTTTTGACATGATCATTTATTTTTTTTAGTTCAGAAGTGCTATTGTGAAATAGGTAGCTTAGGAAAACCACAAACTATGACAGTATGACTAAGAAGACTGCAGTCATGTCTGTAAATGCAAACTAAGTCAGCACCAAGATGCAGGTCTGAGTATTTCATGTTGAAACCTGCATGGTTTGCTGCTTGTAGGGTGAAGATTTAACAGTTGTCTGTCTCTTAACTCACCTAGAGTGAATGTGCTTTGTGCAGACAGATTGCATTAACCTTTTTGTGTTTTCATTTCTAAGTGTGTAGGCCCAGTTAATGTGTATACAGTGGTGGTGTGTGATGTATTTTACACTAGGGTTGAAAAAATAGTACCTACTTAATAAAACTGCTTGAGTTTTCTGTTGTAGCCCTTTTAACAAAGGACACCAAGGTGTTAAAAAAAATTAAGGACACGGAAGTAATCAGTATTATAGATGTTTTAAAAGCATTATTTAAAGTTATGAAATCCGCGACTTTTTCCCTGATCATTTCCTAAAATTCCCCACTAAAATGTATGTAACATCCTTCTAACTCCCCCCCTCCCCTTTCTCTACTCGTTTTTCTATTAATATTTTTTATGAATAATAATAATTTGAATATTTTTTTTAATTTGTATTAAAATTGTTTACTAGGAATTAAGTTAAAAATATATTACACAGCTACAAAAAAAATGACATAATTTACTGATTTAATGATTATTGTATTTCATATTTTGAGTAAAATATCATTTTCCCGGATTTTTATTGTGATTTACCAAATTCCCGGCTTATTCCCGTTTTTTCCCGATCACTTCAAATTCCCGGCTAATTCCCGTTTTCCCTGATTTTCCCGGATGGTAGACACCCTGAATAAACATTTATTCATGATTTTGATGTTCTTATTCTCATTGTGTTCCTATTAATGCCTTGGGAAGTGCATTATTACATAGAAAACATCTTTCTTACAGAAATATTTAAAATGGCCTACCAAATCCTTAATTACGTTAATTTTCATGTTTGATTACAAATATAAATATAAATTAAGTGGATAGGGATTGTGTAGGATAGTACCGGTATTTAAAACAATAAATCTTTTTATGTTATTAAATATTTGTATTAAGTAGGCATATGAAGTAAATTATTTTAAAAAAATGTAGCTTGAGGTAAAATAAAAACCTGGCACTGCAAATTCCCTCAAATTTACCTTTAAAGAATAAAAGCTATATGGACTAAACTTTAATCGCCACACGGAAGTCTGTAAGCATGCATTCAGGGAAAGTTGACCAGACCTCTATTTCCTTCTAAAGAAGAACCAAGGTTAACTGAACCATAAGACATTGTTCATTCTCAAGGTGGCGAAAAAATCTTGAAAATAAAATTTCTTGACTTTTTCTTGAGCCAAAAATCCAAATTTCCCCGACTAAAAGCCATAGTGAGATTTATAGGCCTAATCAAAATATGTACCTAATTTGTTATAAAAAATTAGATTTGAAAATATTTAAAAAAATGTTTTATATAGGTTTATATAAAAGCAGTACATAGGCCTATTTGTAGGGCTATAGGATGACTTTATTAGACCCTAAACAGCCAAATATACCATTTACCTTAAGCTAGGCCAACAAATTTATCTGGATTTTAATTTTCCTGAAAGAGAAGATTTGAGTGTGGATTAATAAACATGACATACTAATTAAGCTCCCACCCCCTCATCAGTGTAGTGGTACAGAAAGAGAACTTTCTCTCTAACTGTGAAGTTGATTTGATGTCAAAATATCAAGTAATTCCTTAAATAATGTTAAAACTTTAAGGAGCATGATTATTAAAATTCAATAGGTTTTGTTCACTGTTATGAACATGTGAGAGTGGTAGTTTTTCACTATAGGCAATATTAAACAATTGTGTAACCTTTTAACAGTATTATTGAAAATCACCCACGCCATCTGCAGACAGTCTCATTTCTCCTGCATGCAGGACAAAGTAATGTCTTACTAGAATAATTTTTATGTTATTTTATTACATAAAGAATATATTTTATACACATTTAAAATAATATGCTAACAAAATAAAAACTGGCCCATTCCTACCTATCACTTATTATGTTTTCAGTTATGTTCTAATGTAGTCTAGTAAGCTTAGCGTATAACCCGAACGGGTATTGAGACGCAGTACTAAATAATAATAATAATAATAATCTAGTAAGTTTGCTGGATGTAAAATGGTTAGTGGATGGACACTTAAGAATGTTTTCGTTTGGATATGCAAATATTGGTTAACTTTTTACATAAAATTTGTATGTTGCAAAATAGAGTGAAGTGTGGTCACTGCAAAAGTTTGTGCATTAATCTGCTCCTTAATCTATATGTAGAACTTCACTCAAATAATTTTAAAATATTTGTTCCTGTATTACTACTTAAATGAGTTTAGTTTTGAACTGTCCAAAATAACAAAGTGGGCCTAATTTAATAATCTCACATTTTGTATAATTGAATTTCCTGCATTTTTGTGAGTGTAGCTAATGCTAATATTAACTTTGTGATTTTTGAGGGGTTTTTTAAATAAAAAAAAACCCTAATATGTACAATTCCTAGATTCCGTCTCAAAAGATGCTTTCAAGTATTCTGACACCATTCGAATAAAGCTAATGTTTGTTTGCAACAGTCCTAATAAAATAGGCTAAATGAGGCCTATTTCTCAAGGTGTATTCTTTCATTGTCTAACTTAAATTGAACACATAGTTTTATATTTAGAGTGTTTTAAAACATGCAACTTAATATCTGATTATATAATTTGATTTTAAAATATCTAAGTGCGATTACAATTTTAGAATAAAATACCCGCCATCAGTAAGATTGGTTTAAAAGAAAATTTTAATTATGAACTTACAAAATAAATGTCAGGTCTGAAATAACTCCTTCACCTTTAATCTAATTACTATACAAGTACATAGACATGAAATGTATGAATGGTTATTAGATTTACATACATATTAAGTAAACAGAAAAGCTTTTAAGCTTTAAGTTCACAAGAAAAATAATAACATAGCCATTCATAAAAAGGAAACAAGTGACAACTAAATTTTATTTTTAAATTGTTCCAAAACCTCTCATAGAGAGTGCATATGTACACATTAAGTGTCGACTATTTATTATGTTTATTTGCTTAAATAAACAATAAATAAGAAATTACTATATTTTGGAATCAATTTTAGAAAATGTACACTTTTTTTAAAATTTGGGGAACAGAAATTATGTATTATAAATTATCTTTATTTATTACTATAGGGCTAATAATAGGTCTTACTTTATTTATTATTATAGGGCTAATAATAGGTCTTAAAAATAAAGTCTAGGGATTTTAAATTAATCTAATCTTCGATTAAATAAACTTATAAGAATATATTTAAAGACATTTAAAACTTCTCTACTATTAAAAAGTAGGGGGGGAAATGTAAAATAAGCAATTATAAAATTGTATAAATATGTATGCAATCATAGCATCTCTTTTCCATGTGTGCAAGATATCACTTGATACCCTCAAATAAAATAAGAGTGGAATGTTGGACTTTAAAAGATAACATGTATTCTCATTTTATTTGTGTAATTGTTATATATTTTTGAAATGAAAATTAAGCTTATTATAGCTAAATAGTAGGATCAATATCTTTGTATGATTATTATAAAGAGATGAGATCATTATTAATAAGTTTATTCTCATTTAAACCAAATAATGGACCACACATATTTATTCATACCCAATTTAGCTTTATTTTTAGCCCCTCGTCTTACAACCCGTTTGTATTATCCGCTTTGGTATTAATTGCGCTAATGTGCTAGGGATGAATAAGTTTGAATTTTAATGGATGTGTACATAAATTTGGGTGCAGGGAGAGTGTAAACCCTTTCGGGAAGAACCATCCTCAGTACACCCGGCTGGGACTCAAGCCTCGATCTCTCCGTCATCGTAAGTCCAGTCTAGTGACGGCTTGGAGCTAGACCATGTGGACGCCGAAGCGGCTAGTATTATTTATAGATTTTTTTTAAATTTTTAAACTTGATGTTCACTAATTATCTTTCTAAATAGATGATAGCGAAGTATATTACATACGGTACATTAATACCTAATCACGCTGTTCCCTTGCGGGGTAAGCAAGGAACTATAAATATAGCACAAAAAAAATTCCTTACTTGATCCACCCTTACTTTTCCATACACTTCCCTATTCATGCCTACCCTCTTTACTTTAACAAAAATGTATTCATCCATCTGTCAAGCTTACCATCAAGCCTTACATTTTTAAGAAACATTCTTTCCAGATACATAAAATCATTCACTTGCTCTAACAGTTTTTAATTTATATTGATCTGACAATCATTTCCTAATCACAGATTTTGTGGTTGAACGATATTTTTTTTAGAGAGATCTCGGTATTTGCAGCCTCTGTTTAATGTTGTTAGTCTGAATGATAATATTGAATTAGGGATTAAATTTTCTAGATATTATGGTTCTAATTGGCACGTTCCACGGAGCCATTCTGTTCTGGGCAGTGTGGTGCCGTTTTCTTATGCTTAATACCATTTACTTCTAAAAAATCATGGGAATTTTATTAACGCCCTCTCACCATTGTCAGTTCGAATACTTTTCAATCGTTTCCTTATCTGATTTTCGAAAAAAAACTTTTCATTCTTTGAACTTTTGGAGAACTTCCTTTTTTTGTTCTTAAAAAATAACCTAAATCAAAATACTCTAACCATCAATACATGTTGGTTTGTTGGATTTTCCATGAATCTGCTACAGTAGCTAACATCATAAGAAATATTGGGTCGAGTTTTGTTAACTTAAAACAGTAAACTCCCGATGGATTCTCGGTATGGAAATTTTGTAAATTTGTCTACTGAATCGGCAGTGATTCGTTTTACAATGGGTGCTATGGCTGGTTTATTAAGATCCATCCCAATTTTTTTTAACGCATTCCCCAAATATTTTTCTTGAAAGAGAATAACTGTATTTTCCTTCTTTTAATTCCTCTTACCAAGAAAGAAGTAGGATTTTCAACCATCACTATCTCAAATTCTTTGGGTAAGCCTTTTAGCAATTTATTCATCTAATTTTCATCACTTCCTGGCAAAAACCATCATCGACATACATTGCTATAAATAGTGTTCTCCTTTCATTTATAAATATTCACTATTCCAGGTTGTTACGAATCAGTCCTTTGGATTCCAAAAATTCAGTAAAGCGTATTCCATCTTGATAGAGCTTGTTTCAAACCAAAGAGGGCCTTTTGAAGTAAGCAGACTTTTCCTTCTTTTTCATATCCTTCTGGAAGTTCCAGATATATAGTTTTATCAATATCACCATATAAAAAGGCTGTTTTGATATCAAATTTCTTAATTTTGTAGTTCTTGTTGGTTGAAAATAATCCTCAGAGCAGATGTATTAACAAGACTGAATGATTCCTTATAATCAAATCCATACTCTTGCTCGAATCCTCTTACAACAAGCATTGATTTATACTTTTCATCGTCTTTCACTCTGAAGACCCATTTGCTGAACAGATCCTTTCTGTCATTAGCTTCGGTTTCATTTGCATACCTCCATGTTTTACTATTGTTCAAGGATTATTTCTCCTCATCTATTGCTTTCATCCATATTTTTCCATCTGGCCCACCTCTTGATTACTCAGCATGACAAAGTCATCATATTGTTGTGGTTTTCTTCTGATCCATTTTCTTTGATGTTCCATGTTAACATTGATGTTTTCTTACTTTTTTACCACTGGCCTTTTCTACAACATAATCATTAAGCTTTCGTGGTAGTCTTCTGGTTCCTATTCTTCTGTTATCAACATTTTCTTCTGTGTTTTTCATGTCATTTTTTTCTTCGTGGTTCCTATTATCTTCCTCGTGATTTCTGTCTTCCTTATCGCTTAGGCTTATGTTTTTATCTATAATGGTGTGATCCTTTTCAGAATATTTTTCATGATTTCCATTATCATAATTTCTTATGTTTCCATCCTCAATTCTGTGATCATTTTCAAAATCTTCTGCCTCTTCTGTATTCTGTATTCCCAGGACCTAAAATTCAGCAAATCTGATGTCATGAGAGAGAATCACTTTATGCCCAATTGTATTTCATAGGCGGTAGCCATTTGGCATATAGACAACAAAAATATACATCTTAGAGCGACTATGAAATAATTTAAGATGCCCAAGTTTTTTTTTTAATATGCCCAGCATCCAAAAAGCTGCAAGCTCAAAAGATTTGGGGTTTTCCCAGTTCATTTTTCTGCTGATGTTGAGTTTATTCTATCACTCGGGCTTCTGTTCAATAAATACACAGAGGTTTGGACGGCTTCCCCCCAAAGTTATTCACTTACTCCAGAGTCAAAGATTAACGCTCTTGCGTTTGTCAAGCTCCAAATTTCTATATTCTGCTCTTTCATTGTCATTTTAAGATATTTAATATTTTTTTCTGTCAAATTTTCTACTTCATTATTAAATTCTTTAAACATATTTAAAACTTCATTTTTATTTTTCAGGAAATATAATCTATTATAGCGAGTGCCCTCGTCGATAAAAGTAACAAAATATCTGGATTCTCCGGGTGAAGTGGTGTGTATGGGGCCTACAAAATACAAAATCAGAATATTATTTCCAGCTTGTCTACAGTTTTCGGTTGTTCCCTAATGTGATATGGTAGTCTGGTGAATTTTCTTCTAATACATATTTCACACTCACCAAAACTTTAATTGTTGGTGAAATGCCAACCTTTGAGGCGGTTATCGTTTAGAGCCAGTTTTAAATCAGACTCGTTTATGTGACCCTATTTTATGTGCCACATTTCAATTTTTGACGTTTCAGGAATTTCTGAAGATAAATTTGCATATTTTGCCTTGTTTGCATCAAAATAGTATAGACCATTGTATCTTGTTGCTTTTAGAATTATAATACCATGATCATCTACAATATGAGCGCAATCCTTCTTAAACATAACACTAAAATCTTTGTCAGTATTTTTTCAGTATATGCAAAGTTTCAGATAAATTTACTGTTGAATCGTCATCGAGCTGAATTTTCACCAGACCAATACCTGAAACACTTTCAGTGTGTTCCTATGATGCAAGCTTGAGAATGCCATGGTTATTTGGCTAAGAAAGATTTGAAAATTTAGTTTGGTCATAGTACATGTGTGAGTTAGATCCACTATCCAAGCATCAAACAGAATTCATGGGTGGGGATGGGTGTAGGCCTATTGAAAGACACTCTTCAATTTTGATGGGGAATTCCCCCTTCTTTTTTTTTAAACAGAAATCTTCCCCTATGATTAGACATTTTGCATCATTGGCATTTCATGTTACTACTATTATTATCTTGTTGACATTAACCAGATCAACATTTTTATGGTGATTTTTACCTGAACTAAAATGTTTACGATGATGTTGATTTTTTTCGCAAAAAATGCATCCTCATTCTTATCTTTGAGGTCATCACTGTGTCTAGTACTTGATTCCTCCATAATTTTAATTTTAAATTCACAAGTAGTCGGTAAATTGTCTCTACTTTCAATTGTATAAAAATGTTTGTAGGCAATGGATAAACTGTAGAGCATTATGATGCTCAACAAATCACCGTTTATCTCTATTACCATATCTTGGAGCTTATCCACAGCATCTGTGAACTCATCTAGGTCGGTACTCATATCATCGTTGTCCTTCATCTTGTGCAGAACGAGTCATTTAGGTAATGTGGCTTTGCGAGCAGTAACTCGACTTTGGTATACACTTTTAAATTTTTCCCATAATGACTTCGATGTGTCACAAATTTTCATCTGTTTCAGTTCGTTAGGGGATATTATCAATATTAGATTTGACCTTGCATGTGAGTCTTATTTTTGCCATTTCTTCTTATCTGCTTCTTCTGCAAGTATTGGTGTCTCACCACTCCCGTAACTCCAAAGTCCACTACGAATTAGGACTGCTTTTGCCTGTATTTACCATTAATTAATAGCACTATTTTATAATTACTGACGTTAACTGATGACATTTCAAGCACAATTTTGAGTCCAATCGAATCAGAAGCATACTAACACGAACTGATGAAGAGTTGCAGACAAACGATCACGAATAACACTCAAAACTTCTGTTTAAACATTTACTTGAACTTTAAAGCCATTTCTGGGCCCATAGCCTATTGTAAATGGTATGAAAATATCAATTAAAGGTTTTACTCCACAGTATATATTTTAAACACAAAGAAAAATTGTTCATGATTGTTTTTACATTCCTGATAATTAATAACACAGATATTTATACTTCATTTGTTATGTAAGACAAAGCAAAGTAAAACAACACACACTGGAAAATTTAGAAGGCATTGTCTGTCTTCTTGTTTGTCAAGATTCACCTGAAAAGTGCTCTATTAAGCGAATTGAATTACTCAAGTCCCAACATTTACCCCATTAGTAATTAGAAAAGTTTCAAACTTTTGTGAAACAAACTGCGGTCCTTCATCTGACACTATCTTCTCTGAGCAACCATAAGCTGCAAAACATGTCCGAATCTTCTCAATAGTGTTTGTGGATGTAGTAGACTTAATTGGAAACATTCCTCCCCATTTTCTGTACGTATAAACTAGAATCGGGACGTTATGTTTGTTTTTGTAACATAATCTATATTTATTCGTTCCCATTTCCTATTGTGCCAATACCAATGATGTGAAGGGGCCTTTACCAACCCTTGTTATGTCATTTGACAAATGTCACATTTGCGTACCATGTCTTTTATATCCGAGTCCAACCTGGGCCACCACACATAGCTGCGAGAAAGCGCTTTCATTCGACATATACTAGGAAGTTATTTGTGCAATATTTTTTAGATTGCTTCCTGAAATATTTTAGGAATAACTACTTTACTACCCCACATGAGGCAATTTTCTTTAACTGATAGGTCCTCTTTGCAACCAAAGTAGGGCATTAATGTTACTTCATCCGCCTTTCTTGGCCATCCATTCAACGTAAAATCCAAAACTGCCCTCAAAGTTTTGTCCTGTCTTGTTTCTCTCTCAATTTATTTGACTGTGATAGGTAAATCCATAATTATCGAAAATAAATTAATACTTTGCTGTGACTCTTTTCCTTCTTAACTTGGATGTCTTGACTTTGCATCAGCTTCTGGAATCTCGCTTCCCTTTCTGTATACCAAGTGGTGATTATATGCTGCTAAAAGGATCGTCAAGCGTTGTACTCTTGCTGCTGCCAGTTTATTTTTCTTTTGAATAAAATCATCGTCCCCTATACGACCACAAAAAAGGCACATCTCCTTGAATTCAAATCTTGGCTCTGCCCTCCTCAATCTTCCCTTCACTGGAGTTACTTTAGACATCGATGCACAACTTTTAAGAACTTTTTTGCAGGCTTCAATCTTATCTTTTCTTGTATAATTTTTCCTGAAGATAGGGTGCACAATCACTTCCATTTTAATGGTTGACCTTTCTTCGAAACTCTGCCACTTAACGTCATCTCTGACCTTGCTTGCCCTTATAAGGGTACCCAACCCTTTTTGTTTGAAACTTACTGTCACAAAATCGTTTGCAATGCAACGCTCACCACACAGTAGGCAATCGTCCTCTTTTGACTCCATTTGTATGTTTATAATTTTTGCACAATATAAGATACATCGCATGTAACATACAACATAATAATTTTTAAAAAACACTTCGTGAACTTTCCCACAACAACAAACTGCACGTTTTTTTAAAATAATCATGACTGAACGAGTAAATACACGAAATAATAACTCAAGGAAAACAAATAGCTATGCCTGGACTTGAATTAACTCCAAGTGCGCAGTGGTAACTGACCAGACGAGCCGTTTGCTTACATTTGCCAGAATCAGTACCGGGGCGAGCGAAAGGGGTGCGGCACCATTATGTGTAGACGTGGTGATGGGAAACGCGAGTTCATCTGCCTCACAACACATTTTAACTTTGCCTGTTGGTGCTCTTTCATTTCAACCTTGCCTGTTTGTGCTCTTTTCACGCATTGTTGCATGTTTTTTTGCAATTATCTCAAAAGGGGATTTACCTTTTGGGGGATTTCGAGGGTGAAGGAGTGGACTGGGGATAAAAGAGATGAGTACTTTTTATTTAAGAAATTAAGTTTCCAACACATTTTGTTTTGAACATAATTTTTAAGGTACCACCGTTCATGAGACATACGCAGAAAAAAACTCATTTAAAGGTATGTCCAAGGTCACCACAGCGAAAGCTCGCACGGTATTCATGAGGACTTTTAGTATGTTAAACTACACACCTAAATGAGCATATATACCAAAATCCAGCCATCTCTCTTTATTTCCGCTATTGTTTCTATAATTCCTGAACTAAGATAGAAAAAAAAAGAGTAACATACTGTAAACTAAAAAAACCGCTACTAGCGCACACCTTCAAATTTTTAAACTGTTAACATGAAGTCATTTTTATGGATGGAAGGTAGTACCCTAATAACAACCATGATTATTATTTAATAATTATCTATATTTTATACTATAAACCTTTTTTATTATTTTAAATTTGAGATATTTAAAAATCGACAGTAAAGAATTACAAATTATATATTTTTAAACTTAAGTTGATATTTGACCTTTACGTCATTATAATTGACATGCAACGCATTTGTTTTTAATTATACTGCGCACTACCTCGAGTTGTGACGTTTGATAATTTCAACTGTTTGTCATTGTTGAAGATAAACAAAGAGTGTTGTTCCTCGAGTGAGTTATCTCTATTACTTATAATTTTCTTTCTTCAATTCCAACAAATATCATTATAGTTTTGATTTCTCTCCCACAACAAACATATTTCTTAAAGGAAGTTAATTTTGTGATTCTTGTTTGTGTTGAGTTCAACTAATATAGGCTTGAGTATGAAGTTTCAATATAAGGAAGAACATTCTTTCGAGAAAAGGAAAGCTGAAGGTGAGAAAATCAGAAAAAAATACCCTGACAGAGTTCCTGTCATCGTTGAGAAGGCACCTAAAACAAGAATTGGAGAACTAGACAAGAAAAAGTACTTGGTGCCCTCAGACCTAACTATTGGCCAGTTTTATTTCCTCATCAGGAAGAGGATTCATTTGCGCCCAGAAGATGCCCTGTTCTTCTTCGTAAACAACGTGATCCCACCTACCAGTGCTACCTTGGGCTCTTTGTACCAAGAACATCACGAAGAAGACTTTTTCTTGTATATTGCTTATAGTGATGAGAATGTGTATGGTTTTAATTGAAGATTTTTTATTTAATTTGCCAGGTACACTAAATATACATTTTGCTTCTTGTTCCCGAATTTTAAACAAAGTATTTTAAGTGAGTTGATATAAAATGTGTAAATTATCACTAATAAATGTGTCTCTCTTAATCATTTGAATTTTGTTGGTGTTAAAACACATTTCAATTAAAAATAGAATTGTATTGTAAATTCTCATTTAAAATGTGAATAAATATAGATTAATGGTTTTAAACATTATTTTAAGTGTTATTTAAGTTAGTATGGGAATAGTAAAAATGTACCAGCTCAAACTTCAAAATAAAAACTTATAATATTGTAAAGGTAGGCCTTTCTAATTTTTTATACTTTACAACCATTGGTTTTAATTTGAATTGACAATTTTATTTAAATATAATTTAAATTCACAATGTCAAAGAAGCTTCCCATGAAGTAATGTACGGTATTGAAGTATTTTATTGTTCTAAATTTGTTATTACTCTTATATATTAGCCATTTATGAAGTTGGACAGTAAGAAAATATATGAGTCGAAACCTTCATGCTTCAACTCTACAGCTCTGGCAAGTACACTTAGTATAAATGTCAGAAATATGTTTTCTTTGCTTAATAGACACGCTTTGTCATATTGTTTACACCCCGGAACCTTATAACTCGTGTAACTGTCCTTTCTTATCTTGTAAAAACCCTTTTTAATATATTCTAATGCAGTTACGTAAAGCCAACTTTTTAACACACATAATCCTATGAAGTACAATGAAATCAATTTAAAAAACAAGAATTGAAGATAGGCCTAAACACAGTGGGAGCAAAGCGAAGAGTATTTTAGTATACAATTTATAGTTAGTTAATTAAGAAGTTGAATTAATTTTACTTTAAAAATATATTGATAAGTACCGTAGGCTACTAATTCTTTGTGGATGTCATTGGTCAATAATACTGTAATGATAATGCAATTTGGTTATGTAATGTAATGATGAAATAGGTGTATGGTATATCTGTACTAAATATACTATAATCATTCAAATACTTTTGTTATAGGTTCACCAAAATATTTTGTCTCTCAGAACTAGAGTTGTCAATTTTTGCAGAGTTGATACCAAGCTAGAGAGCATAAATAGTTTACTTAAAAGATTAGGCCTAAACTTTTAACTCACATCTCATAAGCATGGACTTATATGTAATTTATAGATAATCCTGTGAATTCCTGGTTTACATTTCATTAATTAGTCACAATCATAGTTACAGCTACTTTTTCCAAAACTATTTTTGTATCCCCTGTGACAGTTTTTATCTAGTTGATGGTCGATCAATACTTAACATTTTATGCAAGTTTTGTCAAAATGTAGTCAACTTAATTTGTTACTTATAAAATTTACTTATTTTGGCAAAATTATTATGATAAATTGTACTTGTTTGTAAGGGACATACATTTTAGTTTATAACCTACCGCAAAACATAAATAACTAGACAAATTTAATAAATGTATTATCAATGTCATCAATAAATATATTAAAGAAAGGTGGACCTAAATTGGGACCTTGCCATGTAGTACAAGGGCCTAAATAAAGGTGTTTGAGCTGTTCAAATCTCTTTTGATGATAAATGATCGATTCTTACTGGAGCACTTTACATAAAAACAAGATATTCCAAAATTATTAAGATTTGAGAGAATAATACTATGCCAACAAATTGTAAAAACCCTGCTCTGGTCAGAATAAATAAACATAAATCTGACCTTGAGTAGGGACTTGAGGAACAACATGCCCTAAAATAAACTGGACACTAGATTTGTGAATTTAGATTAATTTTAAACAAAGTCATGTTTATTATCCAAGAGTTTTTCCTAGTTACAAACATTTATTTTTGCCCCTATTGTTTCTATTCTAGGGGGAAATTTAGTTTGACAGGCTAAGGTTCACAATATAAGCTAACATTGGACTGAGAATGTTGGCACATATTTTAACAATAAAGCTGGAAATTTCATCTGTACCGGTACATCAAGATGAACTCAGCTTTATAATAGCAACAGCGACACCCACGAGTGTAATGTGACGAGGAAGGATACAAGGACAAACTAGGTTCATAAACAGGGCATGATGTGACGGGTAAGGTAGAGATACTGTATACACACACTGAAAGTAGGTGTAAAGGTCAGTGCACCTGAATACGAGTCTTAGGGGTCCCGGGTTTGATTCCCGGCTGGTACCCTGGGTATTTTTCTCTTTAGGGCTCAATGGTCACCAGGGTTTGGGTAATTGGGCTTAAGTTAGGTTAAGAGACACCCTGGCTCCACAACAACATAATAACTACCATTGAGATTACGATGTGTGGATAACCTCCATAGGTGTACCCTGGACAACGTGCTGTGCCAACAGAACTGCTGATAGTCTACACATAAGGTGACTGGACCTGGAAGTCAAATGTGCTATACAATAAAAGAAGAAGTTAGCATTAATTTCAAAGTTTGATAGGGGTACTTTATTCACTCAATTATTTAAGACTATTTCTAAAAATCCTTGGGATTTCTTTTGAGACTAATAAGTATCTATTGAATTTGCATTCAAATGGTGCTATAGCCAACACTGTTTTAACTAATTTATATAAAAGTGTGAAAAACATGATAAACACTTATTATTGGTGCTTTTTTTTAATAAAATATTTGAAGTGATTTTGTTTCTTAATTTAGTATTCAAGTTTAGATGAAAACCAATTTGGAAACTTGGAAGTATTTTGAATAATAATTTGAGGAATTATCCTTTGGACTCGTTTGGTAAAATAATTATGAATAGCCAATAAAACATTAGTGGTTTAATAAACACAAGACCATCCTGCTTTGACCAGATCATTGTAAATAATGAAATAATCATCACGAGCATAATAAATATATGTGTTGGGGGTTGCATTACTTTTAATAATTATGGGTACATCTAGTGTAGGCCTAATCAGCAAAGGCAGATATGAAATCAATTTTAATTTACTAACAATTGAAGGCTGTATTACCAAAGTGTGGTGGAAATGAGCAAAAACAACGTCTAAGAGGGTGTCATTATCAGTTTTTTCAAATTGTTTTAATCCATATATAACTATCAATGCAAGACAATGACAAGCCTTTAATTTTATGTATTAATGGAATATACTTTGAACATGATTATAGTTTCCATAATTTTGGGGCAGCTAAATCACCTCGGTCTTGTGGTAAAGTGCTCGCTCGCCTCAGGACCCGATGATCATGGGTTCAAACCCAGTCGGGGTGGGTGGATTTTTCTTGGGTGAAAAAATCCTCAGCACAACTTCCTTCGAAGGGGAAGTACAGCTGTTGGTCCCATTACGATTATGGCATGTAAAAGAACTCCGGACGTGAAAACACCTATACTGGCAAAATAGGTAGACCCTTTTCTCGCTCGTAGGAATTCTCATGTGCTGATGTAATCAGTTGGTTCAGAATTTGCATGTTGAATACCTCAAATAAATAAATACTATGTAGTTAGCCAAAGTATCTAGAGAAATATAAAGTAACTTAAATATTTCAACTTTTATTGGGAAAGAAAAATTTACATTGTACCCATTTAACAATCTTTGGTGGGTGACCTGGCGGTCCAGGGGTAAGGTGTCAGACTTCTATGCTGGCGGCCGGGGTTCAATCCTCAGTCCCGGCAAAGATTTATCTGATTACCAAACCCTTCCTTCACCTCTGACAAGACATCTTGTGAATGTGAGGAATGCCAGGCCTCCACCGTGGTTCGGATCCCACGTTAAACTGTAGGTCCTCCATTTCATCTCACAATCACCCTACCATTACACATTAGCGTAAGTGCGTATAACCCGAACGGGTAGTAAGACGCGGTGCTAATAATAATAATAATAACAATGTTTACTCATGAGGAGCTAACTTCGAGGTAGCCCCCAAACTTTTTAAAATTCAAGTTTTTATGATTGCAATCGTTTGTTCCGGATTGTTACGCAAAAATGTTCCTTTGTTCCATTTTGATAGGCCTACAAATGATATGTTTACATTGGGGTGGGGGGGGCAACTTCATGGTAGCCCCCCCTCCCACTTGTAAAAATTCAAGTTTTTATGATCGCAATCATTTGTTCTTCGTTTGTTCCGGATTGTTCTGCATTTGTTCTTGCACAAATGGGACATGAACTTCACGGGCGTCATTTTACCAATGTTCTTAGTTCCTTAGGCTTAGGAACGTACATTTCCTGGACTGAAATAACTCTTTTATTATTAAAATGCTGCTAATTCAAATTTAAACTAACAATGACCATGATTCGCATTTAAAAGCTCCAGTGATGCCAGTGGGTCACTTTTATCACTTATAGTCACTTTGTTTTTGTAAGGCTTGTTTTTTTTGTTTTTTTTTAAGAAAAACGTACTCTGTC